>JAUTDX010000797.1:0-111214 GCA_030844895.1 Ambrosia x helenae
CTGAAGACGTAATCTTGTAGGACTCGGTTAAAAGGAGCCGACCTAATAAAAGGGATAAGGGTGTTTTGAGATAGTTTTGTCATCCTAGAAGAATCAAATAGGTTTATTGTAGATAGATGTTATTCTTTAGATAATGATTGTAATTCCTTGTTCAACAAGGATTGTTAGGCTTATATAAAGAGGACCTTATGTAAACCTAGGTATCACAATTCAATAATACAATAACGAGTTTTGGTTCCAATTCATTGTTTTTGATATCGATTGTCTAACAATTGGTATCAGAGCTTGAGGGTTGATCAAAAGAAGGAAGAACATCATCGGTATCTTTGAGTCGGCAATTTCTGGTCAAAAGCGAACTGATCAAAAATTTGCGACGGGTTCTTGATTCCAACAGAAGTCAAACAAGAAAAGGATCTTTTGTTAAAGCTTACGAAGGAGTCAAAGAAACAATGGGGGATTCTGAAACAAACCGAACGACCACACCGAACTTGGTAGTAAAGGATCACATACCAAGTTTGGCCTGTCCGATCCTCACAAGCACGAACTATGCCGTATGGGCTATGAAGATGAAGGCGATTTTTAATGTTCATAAGGTATGGGAAGTAATCGAACCGGGATCGACCACCGATACCCACAAGAATCATGTAGCAACGGCTCTGCTCTTTCAAGCATTACCAGAGGAACTTGTCCTTCAGATTGGGAACTGTGATACGGCGAAGGCGATGTGGGATGCTGTGAAGGCTCGGCACCGAGGTGTTGAGAGAGTCTTAGAGGCAAGATTGCAAACTTTGATGTCGGAGTTTGAGAGCTTGAAGATGAAGGAATCGAGTTCTGTTACGAATTCGCAGGGAAGATTTCGGGTATAGCATCAAAGTCGGCATCCCTCGGGACCATAATCGAAGAGCAAAAGCTTGTGAAGAAGTTCTTACACGGGCTGCCAAGCAAGTATATTCAGATGGTAGCCGCCATCGAGCAGGTTGTTGATCTAAAAACAATAGGGTTCGACGATGTTGTTGGACGACTTACCGCTTACGAGGAACGTATAAACCTCGATCAACAAGTGCTGCAAAACAAGGAAGTTAAAGAAGAAAAACTTCTATTGTCTTATGAAGAATGGGAGGCGAAGAAGAAAGGAAAGAAGGCCTTCGGTCGCGGCAAAGGAACATCTGATCAAAGCGGAAGGAATAATGGACGTGGTCGAGGTGGAACGGGTCGCAGAAAAGGAAAGGATTGGGCTGCAAAGGATCGCTCAAAGCTCAAGTGCTTCCGATGTGACGAGTTGGGGCACTTCTCTTCGGACTGTCCCACGCGAAAGAAGGCGAGGAAGCTAATCTTGTTCAAGACGAAGGACCTGTGCTCTTTATGCAAACGTGTGAGGAGGTTTGAACAAGACAAAGAACCTTGCAATCAGAAAGTTATCTTTCTGAATGAGAAAAACGTAGACCCTCGGGTCTATACCGAGAGTTCCAGCCCTAAAAACACTTGGTTCCTTGACAATGGAGCCAGTACTCACATGACGGGAAACAAGCGATGGTTCTCCAAGTTGGATCAACGAGTCAAAGGAAGGGTAAGATTTGGAGATAACTCGTATGTGAAGATTGAAGGAAGAGGGACGATTGTGCTTGAAGGAAAGTCGGGTAAACAAAGGATACTTGACGAAGTTTATTACATTCCTTCGCTGAAAAGCAATATAATAAGTATCGGTCAGCTAGATGAGGCCGGTTGCAAGATCACCATCGAACGCGGGATTCTATGGATAAGTGAACCGAACGGAAAGCTCCTAATGAAGGTACCTCGGTCACCTAATAGAGTTTATAAAATTAACCTACAAGTTGTCTTTCCAGTGTGTTTACAGGCTAGATTACAAGACGAGTCATGGCTCTGGCATGCTCGCCTAGGCCACTTGAACTTTGATGCAATTAGAAATTTATCCAAACTCGCGATTGGACTACCTTCAGTGGCTAATCCATCACAAGTTTGTGACTCTTGTATGTATGGGAAACAAGCAAGGGGTGCGTTTAGAAAGGAAGCTACGTACAGAGCCGAAAGAGCATTGGAATTATTGTATGCCGATGTTTGTGGACCGATTACACCAAAGACACCTAGTGGGAATCAATATATCCTACTAATTGTCGATGATTATAGTCGGTTCATGTGGGCGTTTCTAATAAAGACGAAAGATCAAGTGCCGAAAATAATGATAGAATTTATCAAGCAAGTCGAGAATCAAGTCGGAAAGAAGGTAAAGAGTTTAAGGACAGACAACGGTGGTGAATTTATCTCGCACGTCTTGGGGGATTATTGCAAGGACCGAGGAATAATTCGTCAACTCACGGCTCCATACACCCCTCAGCAAAACGGTGTGGTAGAAAGGAGAAACCGCACGGTGCTCGGAACAACTCGAAGCATTCTAAAAGCTAAAGAGATGCCACAGAATCTTTGGGGAGAAGCCGTACAACACGCGGTTTATTTATTAAATCGCTCACCCTCAAAAGCGCTAAGGAACTCGACTCCATACGAAAAGTTCAAGGGGAGAAAGCCAAACTTATCGTTCTTGAAAGTCTTCGGGTGCATTGGTTATTCAAAAATACTTGCACCGGGTCAGCGAAAATTGGATGACAGGAGTGCTATGATGGTGTACCTGGGTGTAGAAGGGCCCGAAGGAGTGTTATATCGCATGTATGATCCGATCAAAAATCGGGTTCATGCAATACGGGAAGGCGACGTGAAGTTTGATGAGTTAGAGAAGTATGATTGGAGCATCTTTCTGTCAGGATTTGCAATCAACAAACCCGAATGGAAGGAATTTATTGTTGACAACATACCACTAGTTACAGAAGAAAATCAATCGGATGCTTTGGATGCTAATCATTCGGCTTCGAATGAAGAAGGAAATCATGAAGATGAAGTCGGTGAACACGAAGCTGAATCAGGTCATGAGCTTGAAGCGGAAGCTGGTACGAATCTACGACGTTCCACTCGAACATCCAGCTTTCCTCAAAGATTTGGTGACTATCATGTTGAAACGGTACCCAGCTTGACTCATCAAACAGCCGAATCAAGTCAAAACCTGATGTTGTCCATTGATGATGAACCTAACTGTTATGAAGATGCCGTCAAAGAGAAGGAATGGCAGGCTGCAATGAACAGTGAGATAGCTTCAATCGAAAGGAACAAAACATGGAAGTTGGTCGAGCCACCATCAAACATAAAACCTATTGGAGTTAAATGGGTTTTCAAAGTGAAAAAGGACGCAAGCGGAGCAATTACGAAGCATAAAGCTCGACTAGTCGCAAAAGGATATGTGCAACAAATTGGAGTCGATGTTGAAGATGTTTTCGCACCGGTTGCTAGGATCGAAACGGTACGTCTTATAATTGCACTTGCAGCTAGTTATGGATGGGAGATACACCACCTTGATGTTAAATCAGCGTTTCTACACGGTGAGCTAAAAGAGGAAGTTTACGTGTTGCAACCCGAAGGATACGTGAAGACAGGTCGTGAACATCATGTATACCGGTTGTTTAAGGCCTTGTACGGATTGCGTCAGGCTCCGAGAGCTTGGAATTCAAGACTTGATGAGGCGCTGATCAAACTTGGTTTCACGAGATGCAAATGTGAACATGCCGTGTATAGAAAAGGAACGGAACAAAGGCTGCTGATTGTTGGGACATATGTTGATGACTTAATCATTACTGGATCGAATGTTGAAGATATTAACAGGTTCAAGGATCAAATGAAGTTACAATTTGAAATGAGTGATCTTGGACTTCTTCATTATTATCTTGGGATAGAAGTGAAGCAAAGTTCCCAGGGTATTTCGATTAAGCAAACAGCATATGCTACAAAGATTCTAAAACAAGTTGGGATGTGGGATTGTAACGCGACTCAATTCCCAATGGATCCCGGGCTGAAGCTGTCGAAGAAAGATGACAGTCCAGAATCGAACCCAACAGAATACAGGAAGATGATTGGATGCCTTCGGTATTTGACACACACTCGACCGGATTTGAGTTATTCGGTAGGCTATGTTAGTCGCTTCATGCAAAATCCGACTCAAAATCATGCACGAGCTGTGAAGCAAATTGTAAGATATTTGAAAGGAAGCCTTGATCTTGGAATAATGTATCCGAGATGCGGAAGCAAGGTATTGTTCGGATTTAGTGATAGTAGTTATGCGGTAGACGTTGATGATGGGCGAAGCACTACCGGAACGGTATTCTACTATGATGATGCACCAATTGTGTGGAGTTCTCAAAAACAAAACACGGTTGCATTATCCTCATGTGAAGCAGAGTTTATGGCAGCAACATCAGCCGCGTGTCAAGCATTATGGTTAAGAAGTCTTCTGGCAGAGATGATTGGTGGTGAGGAAAAGATAATAACTCTCAAAGTGGATAACTCATCGGCTATTGCTCTAATGAAGAACCCGGTTTTTCACAAGAAGAGTATGCATATTCACACGAGATACCATTTCATACGTGAATGTGTCGAGAGAGGCCAAATTAAAGTGGAGCATGTAAGTGGGAGTTTACAAAGGGCAGATATTCTCACAAAGGCGTTACCAAGGCTCAAGTTTAACGAGATGAAAGGACTCGTTGGACTTACAAGATTAGGAGGGTGATTGAAGACGTAATCTTATAGGACTCGGTTAAAAAGGAGCCGACCTAATAAAAGGGATAAGGGTGTTTTGAGATAGTTTTGTCATCCTAGAAGGAATCAAATAGGTTTATTGTAGATAGATGTTATTCTTTAGATAATGATTGTAATTCCTTGTTCAACAAGGATTGTTAGGCTTATATAAAGAGGACCTTATGTAAACCTAGGTATCACAATTCAATAATACAATAACGAGTTTTGGTTCCAATTCATTGTTTTCTGATATCGATTGTCTAACAGATGCCACACAAAGAGGTTGATTAAATGAATTTTATGACAGAAGAAAGGGGACATGTTGGATTTGCAGACAATGTAGATGAAAAAGAAAAGGATGGTGGAGAACAAAACAAAAATGATTATTATATGTCTAGTCTAGAGTCATTCTTTTTTTGATATTCGATCAGTTACCAGGTTGGTGCTTCTTCCACTTGATTTTCTTTAATAATCTAGCATTGGATGTATGTGATTTGCTCAATAATTTGCAGGTCACTTCCAAAATTTAATGTTGAGTAGCTTACAAAGGTGGCATATACTGAAAGGGCAAAGAGTTAAAACAACATATAGAACATATTCTCTTTTAGATAATTATGTCTATGGCTTATTTCATGTCTAACTACTTGCATGAAATGATCGTCATTATCATAAAATGAGAAGTATCAAAGTCATGTACATATAAAACTTAAAGCTATGAAATATTTTGAAGGAAACTTTGAAGTTCTTATTATCAAATAAGTTTTTTACGACTTTAATGAAATTACAAAAGCTTCAAAAATATTTCAACATGGATAAAAGTAATAAAAATTGATAGTATATATCAATCAACACAATAACACACAACACACGAAATTGATCTTCTTGATCAAAGATTATCGCTCGGGTTTTCTTTGTGGACAGAAACAAACAATGTTTTATGTCTTGATAATGTTTACAAGCGATATCTTCAACTATATATATATATATGTCCGAAATATGGCAGTTGGGTTTGGTTAAACTTTGGCGCCAAAACAAACGGTTTTGGAGGGACATAATTGTAAGGGCAGTATGGTCCTTTATCACCAGTTTAAACCGAGGCGTGCGCCTCTTGATCCCAGGCTACACATCTATTTTTCGAACATAACATAAATACATACATTAAACCTATACTACTTAATGTATCATACATAATATTACATACACACCACTACATAATTAACACACATATACTAAATTCTGATTTAAACATAAACGGCTACTAATAGACCCTGAGACATTGGGTGACACGTTTTTTAAGTGGGTGTTCATAGAATGACGAAGACACAGAAAATTAAAAAAAAATTGGTTGTCTTCATCAAGAAATTTACGCGTCAAAAAAATCAAGCTAAGCTCAGTATAACTTTCCTGATAATTTTTATTTGAAATCTACATGTTGAAATTCTTGTATGGAATAATATGAAAATATTTTTAATGTGTTAATTGTTATTGACTTATGAAAATAAGTCATGGGAATTTAAAGTTGTTTGGTTAAAGCTAAACACTTAATTAGATAAAAAAGAAAATCAAACTGCATAAATACAAAGTTGTATGAGTTAACTAGAGACATAAAGAGTAATGTGCGTGAATGAGTTTGATAACGCCCCAAAATTACCATTTTCCATGTATTATAGGGCCATGAAGAGGAATGTGCATTTCTAGCATAATGCAAACAAAATATAAGGTTACTAAAAAGTTATTAGATAAGATTTGTAGAAATTGGGAAAATAAATAAAAGATAAGTTTGCGAAATCGGTAGCAAAATTAAGAATATACATATGTAAAAAAAACAAATAAAGCTCCCAAGTTTAACATAGTACATCGCAACATCAATTACTTACGTACAATTTTTAGAGAAACTCTACGCTAGGGGTGAGCAGTACGTTTTCGAGTAGGACCGAAAAAACCCAACAACCGAACCGAAGAAAGTCCAAAACCGGACCTAACCCTATGTATTTTGGTTGGTCATCGGTTCCACAATCAAGTAGTTGTCGGGTTTGGTTTTTAACCGAGAAACACTCATGACACCCGACCCGAAGAAAGTTCTAAGTTAATCTTCTCGTTTGTTTCCATACACTTTAAAGAGAAAAGAGGTGACCATATATATCCTAACAGGAAACCTTTTGAAAAAAGGAGAATTACAAAGACATGATTAGACTAAATTTAACCAAACTAAATATAGAGCAATGTATTAAGGATCATCTGAAAGAGAATGAAACCTTATACATCATGTGCACATTAACATTAAAGGTAACTAATTAAGTTGCTAAAATTTTATTGTTAAAAAAAAGGTTGCTAAACTTCAAAGCCTTTTCTTAACTTGACAAATTACAAACAACAATTAAATTCTCTGTGTCCTTCTTTTTCAATTGATGTACTCATAAGCTGAACACATTCTCTTGAGTCTTGAGACATTGTCTACTTGTAATAATATATATAGGGACTCTCAGGAGCCCTCGCCGATAAGGACCTATAATCAAACATTTGATGATAAATACATGAGCAAACAATATAGTGAAAATGAAATTAACTACTTAAAAATAAAATAATCTCCATATATATTCACATTTCACTACTCTAGTTGTTTATATTATATAATAAAACTGAACACTTTTTTAAGGTACGCATAAAAAATAATCCAGATTGATCCGTTAACCATACACCCCTCCCTCCCCCCCATTTTTTTTTAAATAATAATATTCCAACAAACAGCATGGAAGGAGATCGAACCTTGGTGCTGTTGAAGAGCCACTACCTTCTTGCCTTGCTCTCTTCGGTTTTTTTGGCTTCTTGTTTCTTTCACTACAACAATGCAAATTTTATCACAAAATGTTTCTTGCAGGTGTCAACATAAATTTAAAAGCTTTTGAAGCATGGTAGAGGGTAAAAAACATTAATATTTATTTTAATATTACAACCTTAAAGAAATATAATATAGATGTAATTTCATTAAAACAAAATACGAAAGTTACATCATAATAGCATGTGTTAACTTGAGTGACATATAACTAGACACAGAATTAGATAATACACCTTTTTTCGAAATCATCAATGAGATCCGAACAACTCAAAAGGTTCTCCAGAGGCTCCCAAGTGTTTGTGTCCTCCGGCCATCCGACCCTACACAAAATTAAGCAATCATATAAGAGCATGCATCGATCAAATAATTACTAACAAATCAATATCCATTAATTCGTATATGTAGAAAAGATACATATATATATAATTACCATGAAAAGGATTCAAATTAAATTACAATAAATATTAACATTAACATTAACATTTAAGAGTCACGAAATCATATAGAACTAAGTTTGCTAGTTATAATAATATTATTAAATGAAATTGTTCATGTATCAACCGCTAGATAATTGAATTAACTTACCATTTCACGAGGTATTGCACTTTTCCCTACATTTCAACAAGCAAAGATCGTCAGACACAGATAAAAATAAGCATGTACGTAACTTATAGAGATTAAAACTAACTGAAGATAAAAAAAAATATTAGCTAGCAAAACACAGACATGAATTACAGAAGAAACAAATATTAATATTAATAGACCTTGCGACATCTTTTTTTTCTAATGGCTTCTACTTCGTAGAACCCTTCAGGAAGCTTGGGACGCACGTTGCTATCATCCTGGACGCTGTTCATATTGTACAGGTGTTGGTTGGTACGTAGCTCTGCAATCCAAACCCTATATTTCCGAGGTTTTGTGCTCACTAGACTTCGCCCACTTTTATAACCCTAATTTTTAAACTTTAGCAAATTGCATACAAGGACCTATACTTTCAAAGTTCTTCATATTTTTTTATTAAATATTATATCACATTACGTTATGTTACATTGCATTACGTAATGTAATGTAATAAATCGTAATCTTGTGTATAATCATTTTCAATAAAATGACACATAAAATAGTAAAAAAATAAATGAAAACTTACATTTTCATTTAGTTATATATAATTTTCTAAGTTTTCATCTAGCTCTCTCTTGAATCACTATAATCCATCTTATTATTTATGGTTGTAAAACATTAGCACTTATACCAAGTGTAATGGCTCGCGAATAGGGCGTTAAATGCTCTTTTGGCGTCCCATTAACCCACGCACACCCCCCTCCGCCCCCCGCCCCTATGTTAATCGGGCGCTAAAGGTGATTTTGGCTTCTTGAGTGAAATATTTAACGCCCAAATTGAGCGTTAATTTCTTGATTAATGTGTTGGCCAATGAAGAAGAAGGGGGCGCCAAATTTGGCCTTCCATTACGGTCGGTCTTATAAATAAAATGATGATAAAGACTGTAAATGTTTTTAAAAATAAATTGTAAGCTATTAGGTTGTGGCCAATAAATTGCATTAAATTCTACTACTTAAATTAATGATATAATAAGTATTTTGATGTAATTATTATTTTAGAAAATATGGATAATGAGGGATACGAATATTATCTTAGTATAGAAAATATTAAATATTTAAAAAATTACACTATAAATAAAATACGCTTTTAAAGAAAGGACTAAAGTTTTTTAAAACTAGAAATTTACCACATTTTTAATTAGTAGACATTTAAATATTTGAATTAAACTTCATAATATAATATAACGGCTTTGTTTAGGATAATAAGTCGCTTAAAATGATTAGAATTAAGTTTAGTATTTAATAGCTAAAGCTGTTTGGAAATTTGACTAAATTCTTAAGGTGAAAATTCAGTTTCGGGAATATCCCCTTTCATAGAGTTGACAATATTGTATCGAACAAAAATAATTCATCATGATAGGTAAGGTCCTTACTATTTTCACGCAATAGTTGATGTGATGACTCTAGCCCCATGTCGGCAATATTGATATATATACACAGCTTATTAGAATGAAAATTTATCGATAGATATCCTACTTCTAATAAACGATTTCAATAAATGTCACTGTCACGTAGCATCTCCTCATACCTCAAAAGATTTCTCACCGTCCAAACCTGGTGCGTAACCATATTAATCGATGATTATGTAGGTTTTATCTTATTTGTGAAAAAGTTTATCATATCTAGTCTAACAAAAAAATGTTGGTCAACTTAAGAAATACTTAAGGGTGGATATTAAGGTAATGATTTTAAAATAAGCATTAATGTTAACATTCTATGATATGAACCTAATTTATTGAAGTATAATAATCCCAGACTTTCACTAATTGGTCCAGAATACTCACAACTAAGGAGATGTTTATCAACATTCGCAACTTTCAACTTATTTTTCTCTAATACTCTTAAACTATACTAAATAAGCTCATCTTCGACTTCTACATTAACTTATTCTTTGGTTGAGAGTGTCAGAGAAAAATAAGTTAAGTTAGGAATTTTAATAAACATTTCCTTAGTCAAGAGTGTGATAAGTGACAGTTGAGATTATTATAATCCAATAACCCTATAAAAATAATAAAAAATCAATTTTGTTTAAAAACGAGTTTTTAAGGATTATATGGTGTTTACAAATGGCATCCTTTGAAATTATTTACTAGAAGTAGGATATCATATCGAGCCATCCTCAAATACCGTCTCATGGTACCTCTTTTTCCTCCAGACGAACCATGCCCCATTTGCAAAAAAACATGCCTGGATAGATTCGGCGAGCATGCCCTTCACTGTAAGGAATTATAACCAGGGTTCAAGTATCGTCATGACTGGGTTAGAGATGTTTTATGGGATGTGCTTAGACGCGCTGGAATCTCATCTAAGAAAGAAGCACCTGTCAACTTTCTGACTGATTCGCGATAGGGGAGATCTACCTTACGTCCTGCGGATATCCTTGTGTTTGGCTGGGCGGGGGGCAAGCATGCATGTGTCGACCTCACTGGGGTCTCTCCGTTGGTGGGGTTGAGAGACAGTGGCTTCGTTCCGGGACAAGCAGTTTTGAGGGCAGAAGCTAGGAAGGTGGCTAAGCACGAGGCAGCATGTCTAGAGAATCAGCACGTGTTCCTTCCATTTGCCTTCGACACATTTGGGTCATTGGCCCCTGAGGCGGTTCGTTTCTTGGAGCGGGTTTAGAAGGTAGTTCACAGCGACTCGCAGAGCCCAAGAAACCAAGGGTTTGTTTTTAGTAGAGTAGGTTTTGCAATTCAAAAAGGGATAGCGGCGCAGCTGGTTGCTCGGTTACCCATTATCTAGATGTAAACTTGACTTTTTTTTAATGCAATGATTATTCTATAACAATTACCATCTTAACGTGTCACTAACGGTTTTTTAGCGTCGCCCGTTTAAGGTTTAATTCAGGATAACCGCTTTCATGATACTCACTTACATCTTCCTTTCAAACAGTTTATTTGCCTACCCAGGCTTCAAAATGTAAATTTCCTTTCCTTTCCTTTTGTGTATCTGTTATTGTGTTCACTTCATCCCCGTTCTTTGATTTTTACGAATCCTTATCGGGTTATTTTTTTACAATTTCTTTCCTAAGTTTGCTTAAAGGTGTTTTTTTTGTGATTTCTTGCAGATCTGGGTTAATTCTAGAGGAAAATTAATTACAATTCTTCAAAAACGATATTTCCCACCGATCTTAATTCAGAAATTGAAAATATCTTTGATCAAACACTTGGATCTCGCCGTGTTTCAGAAGGTAAGTTTCTTTTTCATTCCATTTTTGGTTTGTGTATTAACCGAAAATTGATCATTTTCATTTATTTTCTAATTTCACTAGTGTTTGTTCTTGGCTTTCGTGTTTCCAAACATTATCAGTTTTGTGTTCTCTCTATATCACCCATCATAACCACCGTAGCCACCACCCTGATGTTGTTCATGAATCCTAACCCTTTCAGATCGACGACAGTGGTAGGGTGGAGGGGAGGCGATGGGGGAGGGTGAGGAATTGGATTTTTTAGGTTCTAACTTCCAAATCGGGGTTACCTGTGGCGGTGTTGGTGGTGGAGGAGGAGTGCCGAATGGAGTTGAAGAAATGAGCCTGTGTTTCTGTTTGGTCAAGTCAAAAAAAAATTAACAGAAAACTAAACGATCTTATTCTGCCGGATTGAAATGGAAACAAACATCAACTTCACATACCATGAAGTTGTGAAGTGGTTTATTTAGTGATATAGAAAAACCATAAATGAATAGAATAGGTTAATGTATAACTATTAAATGTTTTTGGTTTACTTTTAGTGTTTGTGTAGTTTTTGCTACTACTTGGTGCTTCTATGAAGTTTGCCAATGCTTATCATGTTTGAAAGTCTTTCTCTTGAATTGATGTAGGTGACTTGATGGATGTAAAGCATAAAACTAAGTTTGTAGTCATAGCAACACGCAGGCTTCTTCATGTCGTTGGTATTGGATATCACTTCTATAATGAATAATCTATAGTTGTCATATTATTTGAGTTCTTATGATTTTTGCAAATTCCTAATTTGTTGGCCACTAAAGATCAACAAAATATGTTTGTGGAGTAAGCAGGAGGTTGTTGGTAGTTCGCTCTGCATCTATAGTATTAGAATTTCTTTCATACAACAAAACTTTAAAAGTACACCTAATTATTTAAGTTATTGCTTTTAAGGGCAAATATATGAAAATCGCCATATTCATTTTTGCCCTAGGACTAAGCAGGTCAGTTATTGTCATTGCAGTTGAAAATTGTCAATATTTTGGTTTATGCTCTTTTTATATCGTGTCTTAAGAACAAGTGCTCTCATTGATGCATTGCTAAGGGGGACAAGGCTTGCAAGACTATAAGATCTCTATGCTTTTACTTTTGCTACTTCTAACGGCGACAACACTAATCCTAAAGCGCAGTCAGTAATGCTTCTTAGCATGGGATCAATGTAGTCATAAATATGCACCGTAGAGGATTGTAAAAAGTTACTAATTTGCTTTATTAGTTCCATCTATTTTATATTAACATTGTATTTTGAACAACTTAGTGTTAATATTAATGCTTTCATATTTTGATTCGCAGCAGTGCAGAATTTAGGTATGGAATGATTTGAAGGAAGCCAGATTTGGGTAGCCATATTTAATTGTTTCGTTAAAACTTTTAGATTAATACTCTCAAGATTCAAGGTTCTTGGATTTCATTATCCCTGATTAACAAATAGGTGGCGTAAAAATACAGATTTCATATTCAAAAGTATTTTTCTATATGATTTATTATCTTTCCATATTTGTTTATTAAATTTCTTGGGAAAGAATCAATTCATATTTGTTTGTTTTTTACATTTTGTACTTTTTTTACATTTTTATAATTTTCACTATTGAGATCCATAGTAAATGAAGATGCATGCAAGTAGGAATTTCAACATGTGGGTGATTGTTTCTAAGAATATTTGAGTAGTAACAGTAGTCCGTCGCAACGCACAGGTCGACGTTCTACTAGTCAAAGGCACCCCCTTTTAAGAAACTCTAAAGGTTCCAATACCGAGTCAAAGGCACCCCTTGAAGAAGATGTAAATCTCAGCTTTTTCTAATTAGCCGATAATAATAATACAAACTAAGAACGTTCTTGCCACCAGTCACACCGTTGTTACTATTTTTTCTCAATGTGCCCTCTTAAGAAAGCTTAACTCGGTTATTTATTTATTAATTTTTTTCTTACATGGACACATGATGTGGCAAAAAAATATGTCTATGTCATCATCAACGTCAGCAAAAAAAATATTTTTTTCGCCACATCATATGTCCATGTCAGCAAACACTATCCTCCTCAGCAAAAAAAAAATAACCAGGTTAAGTTTTTTTAATGGAGTCCAATGAGAAAAAAATAGTACGAAATGTGGGATTAGTGACAAGAATATTCTTAGTTGAGATTATTATCGGTAACTAGAAAAATGTGGGATTATTAAAATCGGTTTTTGCCATCCACACAATTAAAAACAACCCTAACGAATGCATGTTTACACATAGATGATGGGGTTTGCTTAAGCAACATGCTTTGTGTGCTCCAAGATCTTGTCATCAATAACTACGTACGCCAAATTTTGTTGCTATTAGAATATAATCTAGACTTTAGGATTGTTAGTATTCTTGTTTAAATTATAAAGTATTAAAGTATAGAGAGATTTGGTATCTAACACAACGATATTGAAGAACATAAAGTTACTTGCAAAATGATAGGGATAAAGCAATAACCCTTATAAGAGAAAATCAAGACTTATTTTTTGATGCATGATGAAGGGAAAGGAGATTATATATAACTTATGGCAAACCAAATGCGATTGAAAAGGATAAGAGAGATATATTGGTCCTTAATTACAGAGACCTTGAGAAAGAAGGCGGTGAAGATGAAAGAATATTGAGGATGCTATGAAATGTTCAAGCCACAATAAAGACTTTCTATGATGATCAACATGAACATTCTCATGATACAAGAATAGCATTATTTGATAAAGAGAATACCCAGCATGATGACTTGGAATCTTACCTAAACAAGTTCCATACAAGTCTAACTTTGGGGAGTGTATTAGAATACAATCTAGACTTTAAGATTATTAGTATTATTGTTTATAAGTATTATGTATGTTATAGTTAGTTAAATTTAGTTTAAAGGCAGTTAGTATGTCAGTTAAGATTAGTACCTATATATATTGCATATATAAAAATTCGGTTGTGTGGTATTAGAGAGTAGTCCGATTGTTCTAGATGGTTCTAGATAGATTGTTAGTTAGTGGCGGTTAGAGTTAGTTATGTCTAAATGCCTCCTCTCACACACTCTCTCTATATAGGTTATGTATGTTTGTGTAACACACAATAATACTAACACATAATACTTTCTCACTCTAAAACCTTTCCTTCTCTCTCTAACCTATCTTCTCTCTCTGTTACTATGTTTATATGTGGATTGTGTGCAGATTTACATGCATTTCTTCACTACCATATATTTTATCCATGTTTATTTAAGTCTGTATATTCATGATTGATCAATCTTCAATTTGTGTTCTTGGCATGTGGATGAAACATAAAGTAATAGTGGATCAAATAATTAATTATGATTTATGTTTAGTCCAAATGCATTATTCTTCAACTATTAATGAAAATAAGTTACCAATAGATGGTGCTAATTGTTACTTTTGATTATTATTTATAACCAATCTAGCATCAGATTTTCTGTGATGCATGCATGCATATTATAAAGTTGATCTGTACTAGTTTACAACGGTGTCATTAGTGGCGGAACTTAAACATTTAATTAGGAAGCTTAAAATATTAGAAACATAAATTGATCGGAGCTTCAGGTATAGCAAAGACTTTTGGTGAAGAAACATTATATTTTTATGAAATCTAGCAAGTTCTGTTAAAACTCACTTCAGTATACACTTGTGTTTGAGAGGGACGGTTATTTGGAGGGAATTTAGAGAGGGAATGTTTTGAAAGTTAGTTATTGAACATAAACTTTCTTATATAATAATAAGTACAATTCGACCCTATATATACATGTTCAACCGGTGTGTTTATCAACCGGTGTGACTCCTAAAACATTTATCAAACTTATAATAACTAATAATCAATCGGTGTGTCACATAACCGATCTTGATCATGACTTCTAACTTATACTAATTACATTAACATATGTTCAATAATATTCTAACATAAGTATATAAAATCAAGATTAAATCTTTTTAATCTAACAATCTCCCCTCTAAACTTGATTTTCTTGTTTGGCTTCATTCTTCACTTGAGGATGATCGGCTCCTCTTCTTTGGTGGCATGTATTCATCGTTCCAATTGCTTTCTTTTATTCCACCACTTGTGCTACCATCTTCATTCCTTATTTCGACAACTAACTCACGGCCTTTGTATTTAAGATGGTACCATTCCATCATTTCCAAATATCGAATATACACTAGCCTTAGAATTGTTGCTATATCTTCCTTCTTTGCCAAATTTGTTAGCCCTCTTCTATATCCTATAGACATTGCAACTATTGCCCAATTTTCATCCATTGTCACTTTGTCGTAGCCACCGAATACTTGCACTTTTGTATATAAATCCAACAAACTTATTGGATATCCGGTTCCATCTCTTGGTGGCATCGGTGCCTTTGTCTTGATCTTTAAGAATTCTTGCATAAACCATTCTATTGTTCTTTCAAACTCTAATTCAAACTTTCTTTTATACCTTTCGACCATGGTGGTAACATGGATCAAATCCATGAAAACTAAACAATCTTGTAGCCGTGAACCTTCGGTCGGGTACATTACGGGACCTTTTTCCATAAAACCTTCATTGTCGTCCTTGTTGATTGAGAATTCTTCAAAGTGTTTGAATACGGAAGCCCTTTCTTTATCCTCTTCGGTGATTCCCTCTTTTTGCGTCTCAAATCTGACCCGTTTGCCTTTCTGCGCCTTGTGCATCTTTATGAACAACATTCTTCTTTTCGGGACACTTGAAAGTGAAGTGATCTTCACCATCACAGATTCGGCATGTTATAATCTTTCTTTTCTCTTGGATAATCGGTCGATGGATGTGACAAACATCACCATCAAATTCAACTTCTAAACCTTCTTGATTCAATTTTTCAATAATTAAAACATTTTTTCAAAGTGTGGGAACATAATATACCGACATTATCTTGTGTATTTGCCCACCACTTGTTAATATGACTGATCCTTTTCCATGGAAGTATTCCCTTCTATAACCATTCGGTTGGCCTTCAACACCAAACGACTTACTGAAGATTGCGAATTGATCCTTGTATCCGCATCCATGTTCTTTCTCGTCAAACTTACATACCACACGTCGTCCCAACCTTTCTCGTCTGACCCTTTAACCATAAATTCGGTCTTTCCCATCTTCCTTGGACAATTCTTTCTAAAGTGGAAAGGTTCTTTGCATTTTCCACAACACATAGTGTTTGGATATTCCGGAACATCTTTGATTTGCTTGTTAAAATCTCTTTGCTCCTTCTTTCTTCTAATAACTTAATTCTTTGGTGATCCGATGTGAAATTTAGAGAAATTGATGTTTAATGGATTATCACAATCCTTGTTAAATTCTGCAGCCCTCTCGGCCATAAAAGAATGACCCGCATGATCATCTTCTTCGGAGAACATCGGCCTCTTGCCTTTCTCCCTTGAAACATCTTCGGATTTCTCCAATACATTGAACAATCCACAGGACTTTGATCGTGGCTCTGATGCCATGTTAAAATTCACTTCGGTATACACTTGTGTTTGAGAGGGACGGTTATTTAGAGGGAATTTAGAGAGGGTGTTTTGAAAGTTAGTTATTGAACATAAACTTTCTTATATAATAATAAGTACAATTCGACCCTATATATACATGTTCAACCGGTGTGTTTATCAACCAGTGTGACTCCAAAAACATTTATCAAACTTATAATAACTAATAATCAATCGGTGTGTCACATAACCGATGACTTCTAACTTATACTAATTAAGTTAACATATGTTCAATAATATTCTAATATAAGTAAATAAAATCAAGTTTAAATCTTTTTCTTCTAACAAGTTCCCCTAGGAATCAATCTCCCAAACCCATGTAGGCTATCTGGTGACAAAATTACCAAAACTTCTTTACTAAAAGGTCATCATAAGCTTTATTCTCTACTACCGACTACAACTAAAGGGTCCAAATTATGTCTTTTCTACAATAATCTAGAGTTCACAATATTTATGTTATTTTCCAATAAAGTTTGTAACGAAATGGAGACTTTTTTTTTAAATCAAGATTTAAAAAATAAACAAGAATACTTTCATAAAATCCGTAGCAAAATATCTAAAATAAATATTTAAAAAGCAGCTATAAATAAATTTGTATAATTTAACATCCTGAGATTAGTATGATACATTGCCATGGCTAAAAATATATTAAAAAAAATATAAAAAAAATCCAAGTTTGCAATAACCTGTATAGTTACTCATATCGCAACAAGGTCATGGTCCGGGTCAAAGGGAAAACCATCACTTAACCCGACCCAAACACCTTCACTGCATAAGATTTCCCTGTACACATTTGCATATACATATTCTACATTCATTCCCATTCCCACAAACTCATAGTCATTCCTTGTAGTATGATTTATTGAGGCAGGTATTGGCGTAAAGTCTCGGTTCTGTCTGTGCTTCTTAACTTGCGAAACGCACACATTTCAATTTGTCTGACCCGTTCACGGCTCACACCCATTACATCCCCGATCTCTTGCAATGTTCGGGTTCTACCTTTTTCTAGCCCGAACCGCCACCTAATCACCTTTTGCTCTTTTTCATTTAATGTACTCAATACCTTCTCTAAGTCCTCAGACATTGTTTGTCTTATCAATATCTCCTCAGGTGTCTCTTGGTCAGGATCATCAATAAGGTCCTAAAAAACCAAAATGTTCAGGTCAACCCAAAATACGACATGTACCAAAACCATTTTACTGTTATGATGAAAAACACGAGAAGAGGACAAACCGTGAGTTTTGTACTGTTATCTAACCCGACAGGAATATCAACAGATCGGGCTGGTTTAGGGGCATGCTCAGCAGATTGAATCCTTTTAATGGAAATGCCCGTTTCAGCTGCAATTTCTGCACGAGTCGGTTTTCTTCCTAGCTGCTTATCCAATCGTTGTTTCGCATCATTCACCTTAGATTGCACCTCCAACATATAATACTGTACAAACAAAGAAAAACACAAACTTTTTTTGAGGAAGTGACTGAAAAGACAAATATGGCCATCACATGTGATCGTTGGTTTTTCTTACTGGAACATGAATTATCCTGCTCTGTTCAGCGCGTGACCTTTGGACAGCTTGCCTTATCCACCAATGAGCATATGTTGAAAATTTAAAACCCTTTGAAGCGTCAAATTTCTCTGCGCTTTTCACCAGGCCTCGGATTCCTTCCTGAAATGGGTCAAATGGGTCAATTGGTTATGTTTAATTCCAAACGGGTCAAATCAAAACATTTAGCCACAAATGAAACAAGTCAAATGGGCCAAACAAGTCAAATGATTTTATTCAGCAATCTAAAATATTATTGACTTGTTGAGTTATTGTGATAATGTTGCTTTTGTAAAACGTGTTTCTGGGTCAATTCGAGCAGCCACTTCTAAATAAAAGTGAAAAGTTGATGGATACCTGAACAATATCCTGAAGATGGACCTTTGTTCCATAATAACTTCTTGCAACAGATATAACAAGTCGAATATTGCTTCTGACCATTTTGTCCCTGCATTCTTCACCGTATTGCAAACGTCTCCCTAAATGTACCTGATCAATGCCTGCAGCAGCAGCCCATTCTGCAAAAGTTGGTGGGACCCAAAACGGGTCGCCAGCTCTTTATGCACTTCTTGCAATTTCAATAGGTCCTGCATGTTAACAACAAGGAATCCAAGGTGTTGATATAGGTTAGTATAGGGGGCCGAGTGATACATGTGAACGGGACTTGGGAGTAAAACTCTCTCACATTAGGCTATAAGAAGGGGTAGCTATGTAATTCTATCGTACCCTTTGACGAACAGATTTGTTGTAGCTGGTAGGGAACTATCAAAATTTAATTATATGAACATTAAATAATCATATAAATCGGCTTTACTACGCAAATTTAAATACCCCTAAATAACATAACTCAAGCTAGATAGAAAAAAAAGGAAGCTCATACCTGTATCCCTTTAGAAAGTTCTACTTCCTCAGCAGCAGTTAAAAGCTTGGCATTAGTCATTCCTCCCAAAAAGGCCAAAACGTCTTTTTTCTCGCCGCGTCTTCTGCTCACTCCAGGCTTCACCGCCACAGTACCGTTGGAGCCCCGCCCTCTGCCGCCTGCAGATTTTACAGACAGGCTACTAGCTTCAGCCCGTTCCGCTGCCCGAATTCTCCTTTCTTTCCGTTCCACTTGTCGTTTCGATCTCACAGCTATGTTAGCTGATAGTTGTTCTTCTAGAAGCTTAAGTTCTTCCATTGTTGGTTCCATTTCTTCTGAGATTTGTGACCGAGCCCATTTAGGGAATTCTCTAGCTCAGATAATTCAGGTTTTTCTTTAATATCTATTGTTTTGAGCTGTTGATGGTTTATCGCCATTGTTGCTGCGCTCTTGGCAAGTTCTACTGCAGCCTTTGCTAAAGCCATTGCTTCAGCAGCTGCATCGGCATGTTCATTTGTCGTAAATTCTGATGGCAAGGCTGTTCCTTTATTTACCTAAACAAAAGGTCTAAATTCCAATTAATAATAAACCAACATTTATTGTTTTTTATCATATTTTTTTGATAGTCAAATGGGTATGTAAAATTGTAAAGTCATTTGACATGAACGAACACTAGTATTGTTGACATAACTAATAATACAAATATAAGTCCTATTTGAGACGTTAGTTGTTAAAAATAAGTTAAATACTTCAGACAAAAAGTGTTTCGGTTCAACCCCACCGGACCTGTTTCGACCCATTACACAAGCCGCCTGTGGCCTGACCCGTCCGTTTTTGCAACCAGCAGGCAAAAGGTGATATGAAGAACCCGTAAAGATATTGGATGCGCTATTTCATCCATAAAGCAAATAATACAAAAGAGAGAAAATTGGTCTGTCTGACCCATTACAGATTCTGACCTGACCTACTGCAGCATTATAGGCCCATGGTCTGTTTCCAATTATCGAATTTGAATGAGCTTCTAAAGATGGTAGCTTTAAATTTTCAATATCAAGCACTCCAGTTGAAGATGATGACGATGATGACCACTGCCTGTCAGCAGCACCTGAATGTGAATGAACTTCTAAAGACGACAACTGTAACTTCTCTAACTTAAGAATTGTAGATTCTGCTGATACAGGTGGCGCTGTAGTTGACAAAATGCACCGAGTTGTGGAAAAAGTAGGCTCTCTGCATTTTGCTGCATTTGAACCAATTTATACAATTAAGGGCAAATTTGAGCCTAATATATGGTGATAGGTAAGAAACTACAGATTAATGTAAAACTACAAATTGGTGACAGGTAACAAAATCTGAAAAAATAAATCAAGAAAGATACACTATAAAAAGTAAAATCTTTTTATTTTTTCACATCGCACACTAAAAACTGGTGCAGGTTTATGCCTTTTAGAGAACCACATTTTTATGCGTTTCACGCAAACTTAAAACTATCCGTTTCCTGACCACGGTTCAACACGTTGTCCATGGCAATGTCTCGGTGCTAGGGGGACAGGGTTTTGTGTTTAGCAGATTAGGATTTGGTATCCAGAAAGGGTGGCGGCGCAGCTTGTTGCCCGCTTGCCTGCTATTATGATGTAATTCTCGCAGTTGTAATTTAAAATGATATTTATAATGAAAAAAAAAAAACTATTGGCGATAACTTAAAGATCAAAACTCACAAGCCTAATTATGATGGGCGATCGCGACTTAATATTGTAAACTGTTAAACTTGTCTCATATATGTTTTAATGTTTGAAATTCTCCACAAGGCACCATGACAATGATCAACTGTAAAGCCATGTTCATGTAAACAAGCTACTAGTTCCATAAGCCTGATAGCCTCAAGGTCCACAATCAACTGCAAAGCTAGTAAATTTTATATTTTTATAAACAAGACGCTAAACTTTCGAAATATGACCCTAAACTCAAATTTACAAGACAATCAGACCGCTTTTTTGTGTCTATTTCTGTTACTTGTAGATTAAAAAGCTGCACTAAGTAAATGCATAACTGTTTGATAATCTTTAGAATAAAAAAGAATGATTACTGGATTGGACCATAACATAACAAAACATAACAAATTTAATTATTACTATAACAGAAGTTTACAAAATGAGAAATGCTGGATAAAAAATGAAATTCAAACAGAGAACTTACTGGGGTTTGGATGAGGATGATTGTGGGTTTTGAATTGGATGGGGAAAGAATCAGGTAAGCACTTGAATTGAGGTAGCAAACAGGACATGTTTTGTGCATTCATGTGGTAACAGTATACATGAAAAACTGGTTCAAGGGTGCACTTAGAGATGTAATATAGTATAATAATATTTTGAGTTTAGAGAGTGAAAAATGGGTGATGGTGATGATAAAGAGTGAATGAAAGAGAGAGTTGAGTTGAATGTGGATAAGGAACCAGAAACTGAGGACCAAACATGGACACACAGACAATCTAAACTGTAATGGATCAAAACGCTTAATTGGGCTTTGGAGCCAAGTCAAAGTATTTTATTTCAAAAAGAGAAAATGTTTTATTCATTTTCATTTTTATTTTTAGTAGAGGGGGGGGGGGGGGGGGGGGGGGGGGGTTTACGGGTACCCTCTTTTAAGTTACTTTGTCGTGGGGTAACACCGCCGCCACCCCTAGGCAGAGTTGCATATTCATTTGCATGGCAACATGTTGCAGAGAAGGGAGAATGAGGTGATTAGTCCTTTTTGACTAAAAAACCACTTCTCCGATCAAAACCTTTAGATTAAATTGAAACCTCTAGACAAAGTACTCTAGAGTCCCGCTAGTGTTTTGGTTGTTCTAGGTACTTTGAGTCTATTTTGACGTGACAGGACGGGATTGTTCAGGCTAGGGTAAGTACCCTTGAGTGTCCCTTCCCCCTAATATATAATTTACACACTCATTAAGATAGTAAATGGTGTACTTTATAACAAAAAAGTTAAAAGTTTAAATATTAGTGATTTATTTATCTATAAAATTTGAAAATTGTTGCTAATAAAAAATCTATTAGGAATGTTTACGGATTGGTTTCATTATATTTACTATTTTTTATATCTTTAAAACTATCTCAGGCTTTCATTAAAGGGCAAATTTATAATATGATGACACGTAAATGGACAACAAGTTACGTCGTAACCCCTTCTGAAAAAGAAAAACCTATTGCTAAAAACAAACCCCCAGTCACTAGGGCTCGAGAAATTGTTGTGTACGACCCGTCGCACTATGTCAAGGAACTTAATAGCGTCTGGGGCCAAAGAACCAAAAGTATCGAAGGCAAAAGGAATGAAAGCATGTTGATTATCCGCGCAAGCTTTAGCATGCTTCTACATTTTCTTCGATTTCGCCTTTAGCATCGTATGACCCATCACAAACCCAATATCTCTGAGGCAAACGAGGGGAAACACTAGTGAGGTCCACGCAAGCATGTTTCCCAACCGTCTAGCGAGCAAAAGAACATTCGCTGGATGCAAAGTAGACCCCCCCCCCCCCTTTTCCATCGGGTCAACCAGAAAATTCACTATATACTCCCTTACTATTATTTTCTTATTTTGATTTGAAGATTTTTGGCAGAAACTCAAAACCAGGGTCATGTTTTTCAATTTTGACCAAATAAACCAAATATGTTTTCTTTTGTTGTATTTGTTATTGGATTTGGTTGGGCTAAATTGAGCTAAATGACAAAACCTAAATAACCATTATTTGTTTATTTAATTTGATTAAATTCAAATTTCTAGAACCAAAAACCCAGTTCGATTTTTGTTTAGAACAATCTGAATATGTAGTTCATCCGTGTGAAACGGTTTTGAATTTATTAGGTTTGAACCCGTATAATGAACACCATCCATATCAGCTACATGATGGAAATGGGATGAATATGGTTTTAAGATCTCAAATCATTTCTCATATCATTGTTCTTACCAAGTGTTCCTTATAAATCTACAAGGGCCATGGTGTTTGTTTAAGATGTCTCCCTCTATTATAGAGGTTTGGGGTTTCATGTTTATGTTTATGTTCGTTCATTAAGTAATGAACATGTTTATGAATGGTTTATAAAGCTTATTGAAAGTTTTTTTTTGTGTGTTCATTCATGAAAGAAATGAACATGTTCATGAACGGTCATGAACATTTACCATACTTAAACAAATGTAGAACACAAACAAAAGTTCATGAACATAAACAAACACCATAGAACATCATATATCCATTTTAAAATAAAATCTATATCTTTCATCAGAAAGATTACGCAGAATCCACCAAAAATAAGTACTTAACATAACTATTGAACTTAGTTGACATAATTATCATAAAAAATAATTAACTCACAAATCAAAAAGTTTATCAAGCTTTAACACAAATTAAAATTTAAATGGTTAAATGAGTATTTTACATGCGGCTTATAGTATAACTATGGTTTGAAATTTTAAAACTTAAACCAATAAATAAAAATATAACATAAAACAACCCTTACATGAACAAAGACAAGAGAACATAAATGATCACGTCACCAAACGTTCACGGACATAAATGAACGAACGCAACCCCCGTTCATATTCGTTTGTTTAACTTGTCGAACAAAATTTCTTGTTTCTATTTCTTCATTTATTAAAGGAACAAACACAACCCTCATTCATGTTCGTTTATTTAACTTATCGAACGTAATTTCTCTTTAAACAAACGAATATATACAAACATTCCGTCAAACGGTTTACGAACCGTTTGCGGAACGTTTCTTTAGTTTGACAAAAGAGAAAACAAAAACAAAAAAAAGGTGTTACAGCTATCGGAAACCCTTGGGGCAATGGCTAAGGCAGTACTGAAAATCCCAGTTTTATCAACAATCATCACTTCAACCGCTGTCAAATGTTCAACATCATCCTTCAATTCTTCAGTAGTTAATGGTTATGGGGTTCGCCATAACATATGTAAATGTTCAACAGCTGCATCTGTTTCTCAAAGACAACCCCAAATCAGGAGTCCCCAACTCGTCGCATTGGAGTACGCTGATCTTACCATTCCCCATATCGTTTGTGAGGTACCCATCATGATTTTTATATGTGTGATTGATTAATGATAAGAGTTATTACTCATGAACATTATCTTTAATGACTTTTAATGTTAAAGACTGTTGCTTTTTAACCTTGGAACTGGGATAGGTTATGAGATAGAAATTATTGAAGGCATTTGTATTTGTGAACTATTAGGGGAATTGAGGAGTAATAATTTTGTTAGACTGTGTGTTGTCGTGCGCGACCGAGCAGACGAGCCACGTGGCTCACGAACACGACAAGGGAGGCTGCGAGCGAGCTGGCGTGAGTGTGCTCGCGTGGGTTAGCGTAGGAGGGAGAGGAGAGCAACGGCTCTTTAGAGAGCTGCTAGCGTGAGAGGTCAAGGTGAGCCACAACAGGGTTAGGTGAACGAGCAACTTCTTTATCCGGTGACACGTCATCGTCCAGTTGTCGCGATACGAGAGGATAGAGTTTGTGCTCAAGGTGAGCCACAACAAATAGTCTTAGATGGGCATGTAGAGTCCTCAAAAAAGATTGGAAAGTTGACTGCTTTTTGAATATTTGCAGCATCGAATTGCTTAGGGCCTATAGGTAGTTGAATATTTGGGCCTAGGCGCAAGGAGCTTAAAAAACGAGGGATTTTTTTAAACAAGGCACTCAGTGAAAGAAAAAAAAGACCACCTTTAGGGGTTTTAGACATGTTTTAGTCTCGTCTAGGATATTTTTGAATGTTTCAATGGGAAATAAGGTTTTTGATGATCAAATTAGAACTTTTAAATCAACCAAGGGTGGAAACGAGTCAATGTTAAATTTGTGAGATATGAATTTTGCATCCAATGTGCATTTCGACACATTTGAATCCCAAGCCCTAAAGCGGTTGCGTTTCCTAGAAAGAGTTCAGAAGGTGGTCCACAGTAACTCGCAGAGCTATAAGAACCACGGTTTTGTATTTAGCAGAATAGGCTTTGTGCAAAAGGGGAAAGCGGTGCAGCTTGTTGCCCGTTTGCCCACTATCCAAATGTAACTTGTCTTATTTATCAATGAAATAATATGTAAACCAATTGTGATTTATTATAAATTGATTCAGATGTTTCTTTCTTATCTTTTCATGGATTATTAGGAACTAGGTGCTCTTCGGGTGAGGCAACATGTTAATCCCCTTAGCTCTTCTTTATCAGTATGTTCCTTCTCTTCCTCAGTTTTGGTTAAAGAAATCTATGTTTTAAGCTCTTTCTTGTGCAATATGAACATAATCTTGTTTTTTTTGTCTTCGAATGATGGATTAAGCTATAACTCATCTGTTTTCTTTATATTGTGATAGATTCCTGCCGAAGTGCCGAATTGGGAAGATGTATTTGAAGACCCAAAGTTGCCTCTAGTGGTGGACATAGGGAGCGGTAATAAGCGTATCTTACCTTTAATGCCCAGGCTCTTAAATGCCACGGTTATGGTTTACGTTATCTGGTTGCATTGTGATTGTGAAGCAAATTCGTTTTTAATCGATCTATTCTACAAAATATTGCATCCTTGTGCTCTGGAATTGTTGGTCTTATAGTCCTTTATTTTCAGTTCAAATAAATTCTAATTATTTCAGAAATATTATAAACTTCAGGTAGTGGTAGATTTCTCATGTGGCTTGCTAAGAAAAATCCTGGTTCCAAGAACTATTTGGGCCTTGAAATACGAAAAAAGGTATGCAACATTCTAACTGTTTTTTTATACTTTTTTGTTTAAATTTATGTAGTTTCCTTAGTATTTGATATTATATCAGTATTTGTTATACTAAGATTCTTTTACGTTTGTAGTTGGTCACACGTGCTGAAAAATGGGTGAAGGAGCTAGCTCTTAGTAATATGTAAGTAAGTTCCTGTTAATTTTTTATATTCCTAAAGATAGAAAAATAGAAAGTGACCTTTTACATAATGCTATATCCTCCTAAAACTCTTTTAAAATATTCCTAATCGCACTTGGCTATAATCCGTTTGGTGTTTCGATTTCTGCTAGGGGTGTTCACAGTCTGGCCGGTTATTACGAAATTATTGGCCAAACTGCTAACAATTAGTTGGTTCTCGAATATTATAGATATACTGGTATACATAACTAACTGCATGTTATAAAAGTGAAAACGGTAAGAAATTGCATGTTATGCAGACATTTTCTTTTTGCAAATGCCTCAATATCCTTCAAGCAGCTCATTTCCACATACCCTGGCCTTTGATGTTGGTTTCAATACTGGTGAGTATATTATTCAATTCAAAGTATTAATGCACGTCCAATCAGTTGGCGGTTCTTCTTGGTCTTAACATTTTTCTTGGACCTCTACTCAGTGCCCAGATCCTCATTTTAAGAAAAGGCACCATAAAAGAAGAGTTTTGCAGAAGCCTCTTGTGGAGGCCATTGTCGATGGTTTGATGCCCGGAGGACAGGTATTTTAATTAATATGATATATTATTTTATTTTATTTATATAGTATGTGCCTTTTAGTCGTGTAATTCACGTGAATTATGTTCCGAACAGGTGTTTATACAGTCTGATGTGCTAGAAGTTGCTATTGACATGCGGAGACATCTCGATGCTGAGTCAGATAAGCTTGTCCATGTAGACAGTGTTGACTGTAGCTTCTGTGTGACGATGCAGGATGGTTGAAGAGTAATCCAATGGGGATTAGAACTGAAAGAGAGATTCATGCAGAATTTGAGGGTGCAAAGATTTATAGAAGAATGTACCGAAAACTATCATAGTCTTTCCTTCACTTTCAACACTGCCTACTTCTAGAGGTGGCAAACGAGTGGGCTTTTCAATCCGTTTCAATTTTTGTCAACATTTGATCAATTTGACCTGGTAGAGATTAGGTATAAGTGTATGTCGACAGTCGATGCCAAAGAATCAAATCTATACGATGTCTGAACGCTGAAATGCGGTTCGTCTATAACTGCAGCGCACGTGTAAAGGATGTTATCGAACATGGTAGCCTGCTAAAGAAGGAATCTCTGTATTTCAGTAATAGAAGTGTTGATGTATTTATTCAGAAGATTTAGTTATAAATTAGCAAATTATTATTTTATTTTGTTTCTATTTTTTTACTTTATTATTATATTAAATGTTGAATAATAATAAAAAATAGTATGTGTTATCATTTAGCATCTTGTTCTATTGTAATTAGTAATTAAATATTACAGCTTGCGTTAAGGCAACGCATGAATGGAATAAGAGCAGATTCATGCATATTTCCTAGCTTTCTCTTTGCATCACTACAATATATATAGGTATAAACCTGCAGCCTCACGCAGCCTGCATAGTTAGGTTACTTCTTCAATAAACTCAGTCGCAGTTTTCGATCTACCAATGGGCGGTGGATATAAACATAGTCATTGTCCTCCACACACAGCATACCCGTACCCATACCCTAACCATGGGTATCCTTACCTTCTCCAGGAGGTGGTTACCCGCCGCTGGCTATCCCCACAGTGGATATCCACCGCCTGGTGGTTATCCTCCTGCACCCTGTTATCCAGGTTACATCTTTGTTGTAGTATTTTTTTTCTTGATTTTAGTCTTGATTTTAGAAACTGAAATATATGTGTATAGGATATTGTCCTCATAAAAGTCTTGTTTAGTGCATGGAGGTCACAAACACGGTGGTATGGGAACGTTTCTTGCCGGAGGTGCAGCAGCAGTGGCGGCAGCATACGGAGCTCACCACATGCCTCACCATGGTTATGGATATCACCACTACCATCACCATGGCAAGTTTAAACACTATAAGTTTAAGCGTGCAAAGTTTGGTAAACGCTGGAAGCATCGAGGGATGTTTGGGAAGCACAAAATGTGGAAATGAACAATGACTTGTCTACTTGCAATGTGTGTGTCGTTCATAAACTGGAATTTATTTCTACGTATTTTTGTTATATTGTGGAATAGTTATTTAGTTTTAACACAGATGACTATTTTACGGTTATGGGTTTGCCTTTTCCTTGGTGAAAAATTGTATAACGAACTAATATACGTCCAAAGTAGTGCTAAGGATGAATGAGATATCGATGTTCAAAGTATTGAGTTAGGAATGGAGCTTAAAAAAAAGATATGAAATAAAACTTGCAACACATAGGTGGGTGAATAAACCTTGTAGTGATAAGAAAGAGTTGGGTAGCCAAAAGGGCGCGAAGAACCCTTACATGCATGTTTGTGTAGTAACAACAACATATGAGTGTGATTTGTCGTTTTGATGGCATATTTTCATTTCACACGCTCGAAACAGCAGTTTGCAGTGTTGGTTGCCGAAGTATCTTACCAATAGCGATGTTTATACCGAGCAAGTTGATGCTGACCACTATTGGTGCAAACATCTCAACTTTGTTGACAATGATGGGCAACAACTACCATAGATGGCAATCTCAGCAAGAAACACTTGTTTGAGATCTTTTACCTTTGTTTAACAATATGTATTTCATCCTTATAATTAGTTTTGAAAATTGTCACTAAATCTCTCTTGTGTCTATAAGGAGGCTGAATAAAACTGGGCCTTAATATTATCATTTGAAACCCAATGGTAGAGAATGTAAATGATAAACCCAATTGATAATTTAAGCCACTAACTTCAGTTTAGTTTAAAACTAAGAGGCCGTCCAATAGACCAAGTTCAATGTTTCAAACAGGTTCGCAAACTTTTATCCCACAAAAACGTTACTTAGAATTTTGAAATAACAAAATCCGCAAACTTTTAAAAACTAAAATAAAAAATGGAAAATAAATATTGTTACATCAATTTTAAATATCATTATTTTTTTATTCATTAAATTGCATTTGTTTTTTCCTACAATAATATGTATCATTTTTGGATGAGTGTCAATTCTTACATTATCATACAATACATTATGTTTTATCATTTTTATTAAATTAAATAAATATGTGAAACGTCAATACTTCATCTGGATAAATAAAGCACAAACATTAAGGATGGATCCAATCATCCAAATAATGAAAGCCATGTTTTATATATATGGCTGGTACATATTGATTCTTCGACATCAAAACATTTTTTTAAAGTATACAAATATATACATAGGTAAAAAAAGTCAAAATCAATTAATATGTTAGTGTATCCCAATATTGTAAGCCAATGCACAACCACTAGGCCCTATTCTAGCATGATAGCTAGGTCCATGACCTACTAAAATTGCAATCAAGCCAATCATATCTTTTTCTTTTTACCGTTTTTCAATCTAGTGTTCTTCTATTATTTGCGGGGCGCTCCACTGACATATTTTCAACTTTACTGATTTACATCAATTTTGCACGGTCACATCACTTCACTAAAACATAGTTTTAGAGGCAGCACTACTATGAACCACCCAATCCATAAAAAACAAAAACACTCACACACAAAAACTCATTTACGGTCCGTTAACTAGTACCCATAAAACCTACCAGCAAACCATTACCCGTGTCACTCGGAGTAGTGTTACCGTGCTGGTAGAGGGTACCAACACCGTTTGCTGGTAGTGCCTGTCCCCTCTTAAGACATTGTTGGTGATTTTCAAATCATCACAATTTTTAGGTAATTATGATTTACCTAAAACCAAAGGAAAAAAAACTATATTACAGGTTAGGAAGTGCAAGGTGCATGATCATTAAAGACTAATCTAATTTCTGGATTAGGCGAACAACAGAGGTAGCCCCTTCCCATGCACTGAAAAACAATTCATTTGAACCCATACCCAAAACACTACCAAACCAATTGAAACATGGATTCATATTCATACTAACTGAATTACATGCTAAAATGTTACATCGCTTCATAAAACATGGTGTCGTTTCACCCAAATGTTGTGATGGTTTGTATAAAACACATGATCTATTATGTGGTTAGCCATTTAACATAAAAACACATACTTGTTCTTAAATTTCTAACTATCTGATTATATTATGAGCAACTCAATGGAATATTTCAATCTAAAAGTGACTCCGGAACGAAGGATTTATCTAAAAAAATGTAACCTATAAGGCATGGCCATACATACGGTGGCATTAGCAAGAGGTGTTGCCGCCACAATGATAGGAGGTGCTACATGTGGGTTTCATATCACCCAATCGACTTAGAGGGTGTTTGGAATTGCTTTTTGAAAATAGATTATGCGTTTTGGTGCGGTAGGGGAGGAGTTGCTTTTAGATTATTGCGTTTTGGTAACTTTTTTAAATGCAAATAATCTATTTTGATAAACCTTTCCCACACATTAAAAACTGATTATTTGCGTTTTCAAGACGCTATAATCTAAAAATCCATTCCAAAACTCAATCCCAAAAACCCACTTAGATAACCTTCTAAATAATGTCTATAAAATATTCAGATTAAAGCATTTCGTGATACAAATTAATAATCGAATAAGACATAAAGTTCTGTAAGAACGATAATGTATATCTCTATGAAAACAACGAAGTTCTAATTTCATGCTCTAAGTATATTAAAACAAATCAAAGGCTCCCCATTTATAGCTAAGGAACCACACAACGTTTTAGTTGGTGATTACGCTTATAACTATGAGAGGGGCGGGCTTGGAGATAGGCGGGAAGGGGGGGGGAGGGGGGGGGGGGGACGACTTGGGTACCACGTGGGCTAATGTGATTGGGGGGCTTATTGTTTTTGACCGTTTGAAAAAAAATTAAAATTTTATAACCGTTAAAAACAAACGGTCAAAATTTTTTTTTATAAACTACCACCTCCTCACTAAAAAGCACCCCTTTATCTTATTTCTTCACTTTTTTTATAAACTTCATCAACAGTTTTTTTTACATTCTTCATATATTTTCATACTACTCATCCTACTTTGTTAAAAAAAATTAACCCATACAACCGAGGCTTTGACCGCACAACCCATACAACTTTGTCCCAAACCGAATACACCACGGTTCGTCCTATCCCAAACCGTCCACCCATTCCTTCACCGTTTTGTCCCGACTACGCGGGTTATGCGGGTTACATTAGTGGGCAAATTTTTCCTAATTTCCCATTCAATGATTCTCTCGTTCCTTCACAACTGTCACTTCCTTTAACGCAACAAGAAACCGTACCCGAAACACAACAACAAAATGTTGAGGGATCATCTTCGAGTAAAAACCCCACTCTAAAAAGAAGTCACAAGAAGAAGACGCCGGCGGAGAAAGCATCCGCTAACCGCCAAGCGATTAAGTGGACACCCGCTGAAGAGCTTACGTTGAGTCAGAAAAAGACCAAGGTATTTCTAATAATTTTTTAAACATGATACTTTTTTTTCTAATATTTCTAATACTTTTTTTTTGTAGGAACTAGTCGCCACAAAAACGACTTTTGGATCGACATAAACAATGCCTTCCATATGTTGATGGATCGAGAGTTCTATCGAGCAAACGATAGTATCTCGTCCAAGTGGACCGAGATAAACAAGGCAATGAATGTGTTTCAGCCGCATTATTATTACGCAAGAAACAATCCAAGAAGCGGTGAAACAGACGGCGACTACCTCACCAACGCGCTAGTAGCGTATCGTAATGAAACCGGGGTCGACTTCAAGTTTCTTCATTGTTGGGAAGTCGCGAAAAACCATTCAAAATGGGCGTACGTCCCACTACAACAAACTCCTCCAAAAGGACGAAAACAAATTCGTCAAGAAACTGTTCAATTGATCCTGAAAACGTGGACGCCATTAATTTGGATGATGACGACTTCGACGAGGAATTGAGTCGCCCACCTGGTCGAGAGAAGTCAAAAAAGAGGTCGCAAAGATCTCCTGCTTCGGGGTTGGGTTCTGGATCAAGCAAAGGTGCTTACAGCGCTGACTTGCAAGATTTAAATGCCACCATCGTTCATTTCAATACGATTCAAGAAAAAAATGCTCGTGGAGAAAAAAAACATTCGCGAAGCCTTTGAAAAAAATTGACTATGAAAGAACAACAAGAAAAACGCTAAGATATGAAATTTATCGCCATGAATACCGATCATCTAAGCGGTCAGGAGTTAGAGATAACCTACAACTGAAGCGCAAACTTATGGCAAAAATATAATATGTAGTTTTTTTTTGTTTTTTTATGTTTAGTTTTTATGGGTTTTTATTTTTGAGATTTTTTAATTATTTTAGGATTTTTAATATTAATTATTAGGATTTTTAATTATGTTTTTCTATTAAAATTGTGTTTTTTTAGTTTATTAAAAATATAAAAAAGATAAATCTAGTGCCACGTGTCACTTCCTCCCTTCCCCCCCCCCCCCTTTTCACTCCCCACAATCCCCTCCCCCCCTCCACATGGGTTTCACAAGTGCCACATGACGCTTTATTTTCCTCTTTTCCCATCACTCTTGTAGTCTTACAAAGTTACACTAGTGGAAAAATATATATTAGATTAGTTTTGAACACATAACTTACTCGTAACATGAATAAATAAATAATTAGTAGATCATAGATGTTGGATTATTCTACAAAGACTACAAAAAAATGAGAAAGGTGAGAAGACACTAGAAAATGACATGTGTTCAAATGATTAAACAAGTGGGAGGGGTAATTTTGTCAAAAAAATATTCACATGCAAGTCACATGTCATTTCCACATTCATTTTTAAATGTCCGCAACTTTTTTATACGTCATCTTTTTAAAAAAAAAATATAACATAAAATTGAGCGTCTTTTTATCTTTAATATTAGTACCATATTGTTATACTTTGAAAAAAATAGTCAAAAACTCATTTGCGTAAGACACAATGAAGTGTAAAACACAATGAGCACCAATTAAATATAAGGTATAAAACATAATCAACAGCCTAATAAAACACAATGGACGACATACTAAAGACATAATGAATAGAAGACTAAAACCCAATTAATACTTTTAAAAAAAAAATTTAAAACAAAGTTGCGTAAGACACAATGAACAAAAGACTAAAACACAATGAATACTTTTGAAAAAAAGCTAAAAACCCAATTGCGTAAAACACAAAGGACGACATAATAAGGACACAATGAACAGAAGACTAAAACACAATGAATACTTTTGAAAAAAAAAAGTTGAAAACCCAGTTGCGTAAGACACAATGAAAATAACGTAAAACACAATGAATACTTTTGAAAAAAAGTCAAAAACCCAGTTGCGTAAAATACAATGGACGACATAATAAAGACACAATGAACAGAAGACTAAAACACAATGACTACTTTTGAAAAAAAAAAGTTGAAAAACCAAGTTGCGTAGACACAATGGAGATAACGTAAAACACAATGAGTACCAATTAAATATGCAATGAACAATAGGGTATAAAACACAATGAACAGTCTAATAAAACACAATGGACGACATACTAAAGACACAATGAACAGAAGACTAAAATGCAATGAATAATAGACTTAAAGACAATGAACAAAAGACTAAAATACAATGAATACTTTTGAAAAAAAGCTAAAAACCCAATTGCGTAAAACACAAAGGACGACATAATAAGGACACAATGAACAGAAGACTAAAACACAATGAATACTTTTGAAAAAAAAAAAACCCAGTTGCGTAAGACACAATGGAGATAACGTAAAACACAATGAATACTTTTGAAAAAAAGTAAAAAACCCAGTTGCGTAAAATACAATGGACGACATAATAAAGACACAATGAACAGAAGACTAAAACACAATGACTACTTTTGAAAAAAAAAAGTTGAAAACCAAGTTGCGTAGACACAATGGAGATAACGTAAAACACAATGAGTACCAATTAAATATGCAATGAACAATAGGGTATAAAACACAATGAACAGTCTAATAAAACACAATGGACGACATACTAAAGACACAATGAACAGAAGACTAAAATGCACAAAGACTAACAATTACAATTACTTTTGAAAAAAAAAGTTGAAAACCAAGTACTGACGTAAGACACAATGGAGATAACGAATACTAAACACAATGACGACATACACAATGACTAAATGATTGAATGAAAACAATAGACTTAATAAATGAGTATAAAACACAATGAACAGTCTAATAAAACACAATGGACGACATACTAAAGACACAATGAACAGAAGACTAAAATGCAATGAATAATAGACTTAAAGACAATGAACAAAAGACTAAAATACAATGAATACTTTTGAAAAAAAGCTAAAAACCCAATTGCGTAAAACACAAAGGACGACATAATAAGGACACAATGAACAGAAGACTAAAACACAATGAATACTTTTGAAAAAAAAAAGTTGAAAACCCAGTTGCGTAAGACACAATGGAGATAACGTAAAACACAATGAATACTTTTGAAAAAAAGTCAAAAACCCAGTTGCGTAAAATACAATGGACGACATAATAAAGGCACAATGAACAGAAGACTAAAACACAATGACTACTTTTGAAAAAAAAAAGTTGAAAACCAAGTTGCGTAGACACAATGGAGATAACGTAAAACACAATGAGTACCAATTAAATATGCAATGAACAATAGGGTATAAAACACAATGAACAGTCTAATAAAACACAATGGACGACATACTAAAGACACAATGAACAGAAGACTAAAATGCAATGAATAATAGACTTAAAGACAATGAACAACATAATAAAACACAATGTACACCTAAATACAACTCATTTGTGTAAAACACAATGAAAAACATAATAAAAACACGATAGAAAAAAGTTAAATCATGTGTAGACTAAAAAAACATAAATAACATATTTATAAAGCACATGTGCCTACTATAACACACTGAACGAGCAGAAGACACAACGGAGAAGAAAACCCATTTATCACGATTCTTTTTCTATTTTAATGTAGCAATGTGGTATTCATATTAAAGATAAAAAACGCTCGTTAATATGGTGAAATTTTTTTGAAAAGAAAATATCGTATGAAAAAGTTATAGACGTTTTAAAATGATGGGGGAAATTGACATGTGCATTGGATATGAAGAAAGAAAGTCAACAAATGTGGTTTTCATTTTATGCCCTTCCTATAATTTATTATGTATTTTTTTTCAAACAAATTAATCTCAACCCTTTAAATATATGATCAATGAATCACAATTTTTCACCCTTCCTAGAAAAAGTGTCTAATGTATTTGATCCTAACCCCATAGATACTACATGTATTAAATTATAACTTATATGCCTGAATCATTATAATATACGTAATTAATCGATTTCGAATACAAGCTTTTTTTTTTGAACGGCTATTGGTGATGGCGGTGGAGCTCCGCTTACACCCCGGGCCATGCCTGTACACTGGATAGCAATCCCTATATACGTCAAATCACAGTCTATGAATACAAGTTAACTTTTTTTTTTCTAAAAGGCAAATTTCATTAAAAAAACACAAAGATCGGGAAATCTCCAAGATGGAAACCCTCACGAGTTCAACGATTACATTACATCAAAAGAGAAAGACTTATGCTATGGGACACTAATAAACCATTTGTTCGTACGATGCATGGTTGTGCTAATATAGCCATTAAGTTTATGATTAATAACATTTTTTAAGATATACATGAAAACAATGATTTTTAATGTGTTATTCATTTGTATAATTTGAAACTCATGTTTCCAATGTTTAGCATTCACATCTCATTCCTAATCTTCATCAACCAAAATACACCAAAATTCATTACATTTTCTCTTCTTTTTAATTAAATAATATTTTTATACTTTTTCCTTCACTCACAACCATTTTAAAAAAAACATTAAAAAATAAATTGGGGAAACAGTGTCCCTATATACAAATGAGAAAGTATAGGATACAAAGTATCCTTAACATACAAAGTGTAAGAAGCCACCAGAACTTGACACGTGTAAACCTAGTTAACTCTAACTAACCCAACTCTGGTTGATTAAAAGGGTAAAAGGTAATGTTCCTTTCAAATCGTTCATTAACCAACTCCACCACCACAATAACCACCACCAACGCCGCAGCCTGACCCAACCGTCGGACCACAGCCTCACTGCTCCCTCTCTCCTCTAACCTCTAACGTCTTCAAAACCCTTCACGTTGTTCGCCTTCAAACCAACCTCAATCGTAGCTCAGATCTAATCACTTCCCTCGCCAATACCTCTGTGTCTCTCGCTAATCACAAAACAACGGAAAAAGAAGAAAAAAGAAAAAAAAAACAATCAATCCATAAAAACATTACCTCAACTGTGTGTGAATATGATTTTGTTTGTTTGTTAGAGGAAAACAGAGGAAAAATAGGGAAAAAATGAGGTAAAGGTGAGTTTTATTTATACTAATGCTTTTTACAAAAACAAATGCGTTTTACACAAAAACAAGTGCGTTTTACACAAACCAAGTGCGTTTTACAAAAACCAAATGCGTTTTACAAAAACCAAGTGCGTTTTACAAAAACCAAGTGCGTTTTACAAAAAAACCAAGTGCGTTTTTGTAAAAACCAGTTTAAATAGTGTTTAAAAACCAAATGCGTTTATAAAAAAACCAAGTGCGTTTTATGATTTTATGTTTAACAGTTTCTGATCTTCATTGTCTGAAACATTTTTAAAAGCTATTTTTTTGTTAATTCTTCTTCTATTATCAACATCGTTCGTTCCTGTGAATAATACATGCGTTGATAGTGATTTTTGAATATGATTTGACTAATTTTATCAATTAAATTATCATACTCTGTTTTTCTTCTATTTCTGCAAATACGTTTTGATTTTGTTTGTAATCGATTGTTTTTTATTGTTTAATCATTCTGAACGTTTAATCGAGTTGAAAATGATGAAAAATCAGGTTCAATCGTTGAAATTTTTTGCATCGATTATGTCTGTTGTTACGATTTCACAGAGTTTAAACGGGGTTTTCCTAATTTACCCTTGGTTAGATTAACCCAAATATGATTAGGATTGTTAATTACCATATTGCCACCGCCTAAATCTAATGACTGAGAATCCTTCTTACACTTTGTATGTTAAGAAACTTTGTACGTTATCTCTTCCATATACAAATAAACAGTAACATTTTCTCTCTTCTCTACTCAGAACCTCAAAATCACTTTTTTAAAATATGGGATATAGTGATATACACTTACAAAACTTGCTTTACACGTTAAACCAGTTTTGCACCAACAATTTTGAACAATATCCATAAGTGGATAACAAATTCATCACACAAAAGCAATATTAGTAACTCATGTCCAACACTCCAACAGCCAAATCTTTTCATCAGGTACAAAAATATTACGTGGGGCATAGATAATGGGTTGATATACAGTGTTTCTTGTTGTGATGCTATTAGGGCATTCAAAATAAGTTACATCTCCATCACATGTTACATTAAAAAAAGTTACTCAACTTCATCCATATATTACATTAAAAATCGTTTAAGTTTCCCTCTCCTTTCCAGTTAATAATACTTTTTATACATTTATCGTTACTTTTTTTTTTCTCCCCCCACTCATAACCTCTTTCAAAAATACTAAAAAATAAATGCACCAAAACTGTGGTCCCCCAAATATACCGATGAATAGTAAGTCCTTCATTTCCTCCAATCACAAACCCATCCTAAAATTGGGGGATTCACTCACAAAAATATGGGTAACGTAATAATCTTGTTTATGGATTCGCAATATCAGGGTTTTTTTTTTCAACTCACTTCAGCACAACATCTATTTATTTTTTTCACATGGACTAAAGTCACGGAACCTAGCGGGTCCACATTGCATTCAATGACAATGGAAGGAAAACAATATGTTTACACTTTTCTTACAACTTGGTGGCTAACACAGCTAGCTACGCTTGTGCATTGTTCAAAAAATATATTTATCTTAACCGTCCTGCAGCAACGCGCGAGTTTCCCACTAGTTTATTTTAATGACATATGTTATATACTTCTAAATTACATCAAATCAATTCTAATCTATTCTTTGCTTGGTATTAAACCCAAAACCACCCATTAAGAGGCAAGAGCCTCTATCAAATGAGTAGCCTCACCATTCACAAACACAAGCAACCCTAAGTATACCCAAATAAGCGTCGTCAATCAATACCAAGGCATGTTTGGACCATGTGCTAATTAGTAATTCTTAATATATAAGTGCCAAAAGTATATAGAAAAATAAAAAAAATAGTAAGGTTCAACAATATTTGAATATCATTGACTAAATTCCCTTGAAAGTAAAACATGTCACATGCACAAGAGGGGTTATGTCATAAATTCTGGTTTGTGAATGGTGTGTAAGAGAGACATATTAGCCTGTTTGATTATGACCAAAGGAACATAAGTGGACACCATACTAATAGGATTCGAATAACATGGATACAGGGGTAGACATTAAACCTAGGACCACCTTAGATTGAATGAACCCGGCAAGTATCAAACTGGTTTGTTTGGGTAAACACCACAAATCCGACATTGTCATCGCCGCATTTATGGTATGTCTACACATACAGATTTTCACCTATAAATACTTCTATTGCAATATATGAGTTGAGTTATAAATCCTACACGGTCTTCTAAATCTAGGAAGGGTACAAAGACAAGATCACAAAATATCACACAATGTCGAGCAAAATATAACGCAATGCCAACGAAAAAGCCACAATAAGTTACAAATTAGACACAATGACGAAAAAAACCACCGTAAGTTGCAAAAACACAATGCCTGAAACAAAAGTTGTAAAATTTACAAGCTAAATATCTAAAAGTGAACCTAAAATATAAGATCGTAAAGTTCAACGAAGGTTCCAGTGCCGCTAGAATTAGTTCAATCAGAGTTCGTTTGGTACTTTCTTACAACTTTCTAGATTTAGGAGACTATGTATTTGAACCCAACCCTATAGATATCCAAAGAACTATTACAGGTCCGGGTCACAACAATCAACCATAATTGATCCGAATTCCAGTAATAAAATAGCAATGTATACTTTAAAATCAAGAGACACACAATGGTGATCACGTAAACATTTTTCTCTATTCATCATATGCTAAACACCTAAAACACTTTGAAAATCTATTGCTTCTTTCTTTTAGGTTTAACGTATCATCATTTGAGCATACACGATCGTATGCATACAATGTAACTCGTATATCAGACACGTAAAAGAATATTTATCACACTATGCATATCCAACTTGTTACATTATAATAAGCTTGGGTTGTAAAGCAACAATGCTTGAATTAATAGAAAGAGATTAGACGTATCTAAGATGGTATTTGAGAATCGAACCAATAGATGCTACTTTTCAACATAGAGTCCATTAAAAAACATGTTTATTTGTACATGTAATGTCAACTATACGTACTGTTGTTTCTTAGGACAAAATATTAGTCAAAAGATACAAATTAAATCCCTAATGTTTTGTTTACCGACCTCTAGAAAGGTTGGAATCCAAGGCCCAATAATTTAATTGGTACGTACATATTAAGGATTTTCAATTCATATTTAAAAAAGTCAATACTAAAATAGATGTCAAGTTTTTATTAGACTGCCTTATCTTATTATTATTATTTTAAAAAAAAAATCAAGAAAGAAACTTGATGGTGATGGGATGAAAGTTGAACATAAAGTATGTGATGAAGATGTGATAAGTGATAAATGCATTTAATAAACAAAAAGAAATCCGAAAACAACCAAAACAAGTCACTATCCGATGGAGTGGATTGGAGGAGAGAACATGGCCATAGTCTACTATGTTCTTTTTTTTTTCTTTCTAATTATGGTCATGAATTTCACATAAAAATTTTGGGTTCGAGTTTATTGTGATACATATTTAAATGGTATATGATTATTTTTATCAAAACTCTAAACTTATCAAACGTGTCGGTTTTAATCATTTGAAGAATAAGTTTGTTACAATCAAACATTAATAACATGTCTCTTCATTTAATTAAACGAACAAGTAGGAATACATGATCTTCCGTCGATTTATATCCACAAAATGTTGCTTACTTTTGTTCATTAAGCTTTGTTTATAATATGTGTACTCACTTGTGTTTGTTTATGAACATGTGTGTTTGAGTCTGTTCGTATAATGATAATGACGGAACATAAACAAACACGGTTAACTTCATTTCCTTAACGACAAATATGAACAAGAGAGTCTGTTTATCTGTTCACGTTTGTTTAGTTTTTCGATTAAAGGTAAAAGGACAAATACGGATAAATACGATTTTCTTGAAAAAATGTTATGACAATAAAATATAATATTCCGACCTACAATGTATCAAGTTGGGGTATTTCGTAACTTATCAAGTTTTGAAAGAATGAAATAAAACATAAGTAGTTAGTATTATTATAAAGATAGTCAAATGTTACATATGTAGACTATGCTCATCTATGATGTTTGAAGACCAATGCTTACCCAGAGTGAGGGATGTCACATGGTGTCTCCCCACCTCACACTTGGTGTAAAAATGGGCCACAAAACAAAGATAACGAGTTATTTTAGGATTCATCAAAGAAAGAGAGTTTGAACTTTGAAGAAATTAATCTTAAATCAAGAGATAAAGATCAAGACGAGTTATAGATAATTATGGTAAATAATTTATTTAGTCATTTATATAATTATTAGGGATAATTATCGGTTTAACTAGATAGATTTATCTAGTTGGTTTATTTTATTATTTAAAATAGAGTTCGAGTTTGGTTAGGACTAGAATGAGTTTAGTATAAATACATGATAGGTTTATTGTATTCGGTGTGCTTTGGTTGATAATAAAAAGAGTCGAACGAGTTCGTTCAATCTCGTGTGTTTTGTGTTCGATCAAAGGGCATGATTTTCCAACAATTGGTATCAGAGCTTGATGGTTTTGAGAGTCGTCTTCCGAGAAGGGGAGCAGCCCCTTACGGGGTTGCAATGGTGGTAAAACACTGGTGGATGAATAGCGCAAAAGATAACAAGTGATGCTCGTGTTTGGCGTCTCTTGTGGAAGTCGGTGCAAATCATTGATGAATTCTATGATTAAAAGAAATCTTACGAAAGTCCAAGTTGGTGGAAAGTGTCTAGATTTTGTCCTTATTTCAATGTAAAGAAAAAAGGGAAGTCAGCAAAATTTGTGAAGGAATTAATTTTGCAAACACTTCATGATTTACTTTTTATGTGAGATTGCGGATCAGAATTTACAATGGTTATATGTGCATGGAATTGCTCGTGAATATGGTTTGTGGTGGGACTTTATTGATGCAGTTGGGAAAACAAACGGAGCAACTTGTCTGGTTGCTAGTTTGGAGTGAAGACACACCGATGGTACAGGTGGTTTTCTCAATTGAAGATGAGGCTTTCTATGTGAGGCTGTTTGCATGAACGAAAAATACGGGGTTTAGATTATAGTTGATGATCGGGTAGTTCTTAGTCGACCAGTAACGGGTTTGATCAAACCGGAAAAAACCAACGGGGTGTCGCGGGAGAAACGAAATAGCGAGGAGCTATGGAATTCACTTGGTGACCGAAAAGATGGAATAGCGATGTGTTATTGTCTTTGTTGGTGGTTGATATTAGTGGGGGATAAACAGTCGATTCATATCGGTTCAATGCGAACCAGGATAGTGAAGGTTGTCGACGGTAGTTTATGGAGAACGGTGGTTCGGGTCAGCCAGTAATACGGGGAGTACCGTTGAGAAGGCGGTGGCGACAGGTGATCAGTTCAGTTCGGTTCCGTGGTGATGAATTTCATAGCACTAACAACTTTTAATCCAGATGTGATCAAGACCCGGTCCTTCCCGCCATGGATAAAAACGGATTAACCGGGGTAGGTTGTTTTTAATGGCAGAAGTATTCGATCGGAATTTGCGAATAGACGGATGGAAGAAGATTCGTCAAAGCGGGGTGCTTTGCATCTTCTCGTGTCTAACAAGGAAAGAAAAAACGGAAGAAGTGGGGAGCTTGTTTTTTTTCTTTGATCGGTGGTCAAGAACGGTGTAGTTCTGGTGACCCGGGAAGAGGGAGATATGAATCTTGGTCAAGGAATTGAAGTTGTTAACAACGGTGCGGATGTGAAGAAACGTATCCAATTCAAGATTAAGGGGGAGAATGAAGACATTAATCTTGAATCAAGAGATAAAGATCAAGACGAGTTATAGATAATTATGGTGAATTATTCATTTAGTCTTTTATATAGGATAATTATCGGTTTAACTAGATAGATTTATCTAGTTGGTTTATTTTATTATTTAAAATAGAGTTCGAGTTTGGTTAGGACTTAGGACTAGAATGAGTTTAGTATAATACATGATAGGTTTATTGTATTCGGTGTGCTTTGGTTGATAATAAAAAGAGTCGAACGAGTTCATTCAATCTGGTGTGTTTTGTGTTCGATCAAAGAGCCTGATTTTCCAATAGAGTTGTGGTAAAGAAAATGGAGAAAAATGGGAATAAGTACTTTTTAGTATATTTATGTAACTTTTTATATTTGTCAAAGACTTTAGACCATCACCGGTGAAAGCATTACTGATTACACAATGCATTTGTAACATGGGTTATGCATTTAATAAAAGCTTCATTGGAGCAAATTGCATTTGAAAAGAATGCATTTCCTTTGAATACAAAGTACAGGTAAACATGTTTGTAAGGTTGGACAGATTATAAATGTTTTTGAAGAATTTTTAGAAATCTGAAGTGGCAGCTGACTAAATACGTTTGTGAGTGCATTTAGCTCTTTGCATTTGTGATGGTAATGATGGGATAAACAAAATTGCTTTCCAAAACCACTTAATGTTTTTGAAAAATCATAGATTTCTTGAAATGCACAAATCTCACTAACTTTATACGTTTTCTATTTATACGTGATTTTTTTTGTCATATAATACATATCCATTTTTTCTTAAACAGTGGTTAAGTTTGTAAATTTCAGAAATATTTATGATAATACATATACGTACTTTGAATACGCGAACCATATTTCATGACTAGAAACGTATAACTTGATATGAGATATACGGAAAAAGCCATATTAATGAGATTTCAATACCTCCAACACTTAGGTTTCAAATTAATAAATGCCATGTGAATTATATGGGCAACAAACAAGTAACATGAGTCATACCTCGTCCAGTTCACCCGTAATAAACGAACAATATACATGACATCGCAATTGGCTCTCTTTCGGCTAGAATACAAAAAGCTATTTCATAATGAGTACCTGGAGCATTCCAGCAATGTGTTGGCTTGACTAACGGATCATGACCCTTGGTCAATGACTCGAAGTTGGTTCACTAATCACTAGACTACACCTAGTGGGTGTACCATATACATGAGCAATAGGCACTATTCATCTTACCTATTACTCTATATATTAAACCACAACATTTTAGGCAATGTGGTAGTTTCTCCTATTCACAATTTTTCACTAAACTTTGTTTCTTTACAGTTTTGCCACAAACTTTCTTATCGCTCTCTTTCTTTTAAGTCTTCCACACCACACAACAGAAGCATACCGATTACCGACTGTAACGCCGCCGCCGCCGTCTGCTCCGTTACCACCGCCACAGCCGTCGTCTGTTCCGTTACAATTGCTATTAAACTACCGCCGCGAAGCGGCAGTGAAGAAAACCTTCATACAATTTATTAACAACACACATTTACATTACGGTTACATAAAAAATGTAGGTTGGTAGGAATTTCTTAGTTGTATATTGTCTTTTCTAATATATATTTTGTCAAATCATTTGATTCTATATAACGATAAATATGAGCGAAGAAAGACAAAATGCACATGACAACTTGCATTAGATATTTGTTTTTTGTGTGGTACTTTTATATATATATCCATACCTCTCTACCTATGAATAACTATGTATTACGTACCATGAAGATTCTAGTTGGCTAAGGGTGTAAACAAGTTTGAATCGTTTGTTAGTTGTTTGAGACCGACTTGGTAAAAACTTGAACTGAGTCAAACTTAAACTAGCTTTATATATTGAGCTAATTTGAGAGCTTATTATTTATAAAATAAAAATAAAAAATACTAATGTCTATTATATAACAAATATGTAATTACATAGTAACTATATATATAGGGTAAGGTTCCTGTACAAAGTGCATTTTTCGTAAAAAGTGTGAGAAGTCTATATAGGCATTGTGTTTCAAATTTTAGGCATGATGTTTTATATTATTTAGCATAGAATTATATAGAAAAACACAAAATGTAACAATTTAAAACACTAATCAATGTATTTCTCGACATTCAATCTAAAACACTATGCGAAGAAAGTAATCAGTGTGTTTTGAATTTTATGTCTAGAATACATTTGATTGTGTTTTAAATTATTGTGTTTGGTGTTTTTTAATATAATACAATGCAAAAGGAATCGAAAACATCATAGCCAAAATTTAAAACACAATAACTACATAGACTTCTCACATTTTATACGAAAAATGCAATTTGTACAGGAACATATATATATATAATAAGCAATAAACGAGTTGAGACGAAGAAAATCCAAAGCTTGAAAGTTTATGGTAGAGCGTGTACAAGTACAAGGGTGAGATTTGTAAGAAGTGTAAGAATGGTTTTGGTGTTGACATGTGACAATCATTAAATTTAGAGAGTGATGGTATTATGGTAATTTGACAAAACACAATTTTAATACATATGATTGATATAAGAGTGAATAGCCAAATCCGTCCTGGGGTTTGACCCATTTTGCCACATCCATCCATTTTGAGAATTTTTGACAACTGAGCCACTGTACTTTACACTTCTTTGCTAAATCCGTCCAATTCACAAACCCAGTTAAATAATTCTGTTAACTTGAGGGCATTTTAGTCATTTCACCTCTTTTCTTTACCATATGATTTTTGTTTAAAAAAAAATCTATAAAAAATACAACTTCAACTCCCACTCCTTCTCTCTCTCTCTCTCTTCAAAACAACCCTGTTTCTCCCCTACCATCACCACAACCTCGCAATCCACAACCATCACCACAACCTCACCCCCCAGATGTTGCGCAGAAAGAAGATGAAAAAAAAATAATACTTTTGCCGTGAAACCTAGGATTTGGTGGTGCAGTGGATTGCAACGGAGTCTCCGACTGCTCCGCCACCGTCGCTACAACCGGTATACCAACAGCCCCTACCCATCGATATCGTCTTCTACCATAACCTCCACCATCTCCGACCCACCAGCCCAGCGTCATCGTTTACCCCTCCGATCGAAGCTAAACTCCCATCTGCCGCTCCTCAATCATCGCCTGTCACCTCCAACGTTCTACGTACTGGCCATTAATATTAGCGTTTGTTTACTTTGTCTACCATTTTTGTTTCTTCGTTGAAAGAGGAGCCACAAATTATTTAAGGTAATGACAAATTTTGGATAAAAACAAAACGCACAATTAGCAAAAGTGTGTCAGGATGAAAACAAAAAAGTAAACAAAAGTCTTTGGCCAACACAAGGAGCAGGTTTGCTGTGCAAATTTAACGCCGTTAACGTTTGTTACTGTTTCTCGTTATGTTCTAAATTAGTATATAGTATAATTGGGTGGATAATGAACTTATTTTTTGATTTGGAACTCGAGAATCGCTTTAAAGAGTCACTAATTGATCAATATTAAATGGTTTAGTGATGTGGAAATAATAATGTGCAGAAAATGGTGGTGGTTAGTGGTGGAGACGGTGGCTGAGGTGGTGGTTAGTGGTGGTGGTAAAGGTGAAGAAGGGCTTGGGTGGAAGGTGAGGAAGAAGGTGAATTGTGGGTCCCACCTGACTTATTTAAATATAACAGTAGATAATCAAATGGAAAATGACCAAATTGCCCTCAACTTAAAGTTAGTTTTTAACTGAGTTTGTAATTTGGACGGATCTGGCAAAGAAGTGTAAAGTACAATGGCTCAGTTGTCAAAAATTCTCAAAATGGATGGATGTGGCAAAATGGGTCAAACCCCAGGGACGAATTTGGCTATTCACTCTTGATATAAAGCACCTACTATGAAAAGAATCTGATTCATATAAAACACACTATATTTAACCCACATAACAAATTATTAAGTGATTATTATGAGGTGTTTTGATAATCTCCACTCTATTATCAGCAAATTTTGCTTGCTTTATGAGTGTGTGTTATCATACTCTTATGACTTATATACTATGTAGGAAAATTAGACTTTGTAGCTGAATCGTACCCTATATATACACATAGCGATTAAACTAGTTTGTTCATATTACTTATATATCTTAGAATAGAAGTGAGAAAAAACACTTATCACAATTATATATTAAAAAAACTTAATAATTAAGATTAGAACAAAGGGGTTAATTTTTGTTCCTTTTGTTACTTTTGTTATGCTTAGATTTTCCCTATATATACTTTAGTTATCACTAAGATAAAGCTTCACAACCAGAAAATCACTCTACATGTTACATTAAAAATATATAAAAAGTCAATTTTTAATTAATCTCATCTGTATATTTGTTTATCTATTCAGTAAAGTGTAAATTTAAAGGATAAATTGATCACGTAACAATATTTTCTCGTGGGTAACAAACAAGTGTCCAATTTTGTAAGAAATTAGAAACTAATTTTTAAAGGTAATCAACCTATTTATAATTTTGAAATAAATTAAAGGTTATTATTAAAAACCCACCCGTAACATTGTCACTTTCAAGTTAAAAGTTACATTTTTTTTAAATCAAAATAACTTTTCATTTCATAACTAGCAAATTACATTAAGATACTAGTAGACAGGCAATAAGTTGCGTCGCTACCCCCTTCTGGATCGCAAACCTTAGTCTACTAAAAACAAACCCTAGACAACTTCCGGTGTCACGGAACCAAAGATATCAAATATTTAAAAAAAGTGATCACGTATTCTTAAACAACTTGAAAGAAATGAAATGTGACTTTTTTTACCACGTAAAAACTATCGAAGTTCCGATCTCCAATATGTGGTCACAGTCACATAGTTGTGGACATCTTGATTGCATTGAGATTATTATTATCATTTTAACGAGTAATAAGCAAGCAACTTTCACATGGTAAGGACCAAAAAGATCAACGGTAATGCAAGATTTAGGGGTGTGTAAATTCTTTTTTAATTAATAATATTTGAAATATAGTTAGTGAACTAAACTATATCACAATTTCAACACTTCAATTTTCAAAACAATGACGTATCAAAATTAAGAATGATGAAAATAATTCAAATGGAAATTGTTTGGTTGACAAATATGAAATTATGATTATCACAGTACATAAATGAAATTCAATAAGAAATATATAGATAAAGAATAGCCTTTGCGATTCAAAAAGGATAGCGGCACAGCTTATTGGTCGCCTGCTCATTATCCAGATGTTACTTGGTTTTTGGTTTTTATTGTTAAAATGAAAAAGTGAATCACTTTCATTCAAAAAAAAATATTTTAGTAAAACAAATTGACTACCAAGCCGTTGGGAGGAAAACAAACAAAAAATTACACAAGCACTAATGGGTCTTGAAGACAACTCATTCAGTTAGTGTTTGTCTTACGGTTTCTACTTACAAGCCATAGAAATGAATATTTAACTATCTGAGTCCAAAAATACTTTCCTTGAGATGTCAGTTATATTTGAAAACTTTATCATTGTGATACCTCGGCTCCATAACACCCACTACACACGTCATAAGGATAATTTCAACTAACATCTTTATAACCTTCCTCCATGCTTTAAATCAATCCAAACCAAGGTATCCTTGGGGTTTTTACTTTTTAGACATTGGCAATATCACCTCCGTCCATTTATCTAGCATGGAAGTAGTTGTGAGGTAGGGGACAATGCAAGTTTATTGCAATAGCTGATGAACTTATTCAATTTTAACTGATGTTTTTAACTTAGCCTCGCTTACGGCTATGCACATATAATGTATATATGTGTGGCCCTCAGGGGGTAAAAGTAAAGTTGCACTAATTTTAACGTTATTTTACTAATTTCGCTAAAATAACGTTAAAACGACGGATGGTTAATCATGCATCACGTGGTGGCGTTGATAGCCAAAAGACAAGGGGTTACATGCACCAATCGGGCCAATCCTGATTGCAAAGTGTTATGTGTCTTATATCCAATCCTTGATACAAAATCATTATCGAGCCGAGGATCTCACTGAAAGCAGACTCTCTATTCCCACGGGGTAGAGGTAAGACTGTCTACATCTTACCCTCCTCCTCAGACCTTACCTTAGCTTTGCAATTGGTGAGTATAATGATGATGATAAACTGGTGTTTTTAACTAATTTTGACATATGTTGATATATGTTGATTTTGGCTTTTTTATTTTATTTAAGTGAGTTGGTTTGGACCGTTTTAGCTTACATAACTAGCATTTATTTACATGTTTGTGGGATGGAATATTTTTAGATAACAAGATGCGCTTGTAAACAAACATTTGTAGCTTTTACCGGTGCTTTTGTTTTCTTTTTCTTGGAGTGTACGAGCCTAAAAGCATCATTGTTGGGCATTTAGTCAATTCGTCGTTAGCTAAAGACATTATGGTGGTTGATTGGTAAATCTATCTTAGGATTACAATCTATATTAGAATCTAAAATAAAAGGACAGGAGACGGAGGGTAAGTGAAGATATAGGTTGAAGGCCAGATGTCTTAAGTTCGAATCTGATTCCAATCGGGTTTTACCATATTGGGCCTTCGGGCGCGGGGTTTCCCTGAAACCGGAGATCGTGGGCTTGGGCTACCCAGAACTTGAGATGGTCTATGATCGTAGGCGCATAGACAGTAGTGGAGAGAGGGGAGGGACCAAGGGGTGTCCAGCCTCCCCCAATAGCCAAAATTTAATGAAGTTTTTATGATCCATATTTAATAAAATTGTATTAAGCCCTTCTTAAGGTTCACTCCACTCTCCACTATATCCTTCTTTTTTTTCTTTTTTTGTATCAAGCCCCCGTTAAGGCCCACTCCACTCTCCACTAGTAATAATAATTTATTATGTTGTTCGATTTTTTTAATGAGTATGAGTACTAGCTTAAATAATCTAAGCCCCTTTATCTTTAAATCCGGGCTCCGTCTCTGTGCATAGAGTCGACTTTTGCCATTGAGTTACCTTGGGAAGCCAGACTTTTATCCGTTAGCCATTAAAAAAAGGACAATCATGGGAAAATAAGTGATGGTCCTAAACCCTGAACTATTATTAGGTCGTCGCTTTTCATTTTATTGTTGTTGGTAGTTAATTCATTTTTTTGACTTTCTTGATATAATATTATGAGTTGCTAAACTTTATTGACTAATCTTTTTTGTTTTTTTATATATATTTTTTTAATTAACTTTGTTGCTTTTTTAATAATTACTTAGTTTTATTTTCTTGACCTATGTTTAATTGCTAGCTCTGTTGACTTTCCTTATAATGAGATTGTGTTATGTAACCATCCTAATCTCCTTGTTCAAATAATGGCATACTACTCGACAATGTAATAAAAAAGATGCAACTAAACAGTGTAGTCAGGAACCTATTTGCGCTATTAAATGTTTTCATATTATTAGGCTTTATGTATTGGCACACCCCCAACTCTTATTTGTACACCATGTTGCCCTATACGCCGCGTTAGAGTCATTGTGGGCTATAGAGAGTCTGCCAATGAGAATGTTGTGCCCCCTATAAGGCTTATACACCTATACACAGCGTATACAGTGGCGGATTTACCTTATGGGGAGGGTGTAGTAAACGGCTCAAAATCTAACCCGTACTTTCAAATCCAATATGAAGTAATGAAATTGAAGTTCTTTTAACGTAGGCGATTACGATAGTTCAAAATAGGTTGATTAGATCATTACGTTATTGCCCTCTATGACTGTCTAAAATCTTTTTGGTCCATAGTAAACTATTATAATGTTTAGAAACCTCCCCAAAACATGAAAAGCTAGAATGTTGAAATTTGAAACGCTTATGATAACAATAAAGAAACGAGTTGTATGTAGTTTCTAACTTGGATTTTCACATTTGAGTCAAATGATTATTAGTTCCACAAAACTAGACTAGTTAGGCATCTTACAATCAACATGTCAACTTTGTTAGTTAGATTGACACTTACAAAACATGATTTTATACCCAAATTCAAAAGTTTCGACTTCATTCTTAAAACATACATGTTTAAACACAACACTCACAAAATATAGTTTACCAAACGTATCTGGCTAATAAATATTGAAGATGCTTATAAGTAAGGATTCAAGATGTTAGATAAGCTCATTTCATTTAGGTTTACTCCCACTCACACTCATGTGCATGCGCTAGGGTGGTGCAAAACTAGGTCATAATTAGTTTGAAAATTCTAACTTGGCATAATCACGACATGTAGACAAGAATGCTAGGCAGAAGGCCAGAATTCTCGGGCTCATGTGACTTAGTTTTGTTCCGGCTTATAACTTTTTATAAATTGGATTTTCAAGTGAACTGTTTTTTTAACATTGCCATGTTGAAAATATTATTTACACAATTACACCAAGTCACACTGACTATCTAAAAGCTACTTTAACTGGTGTTGGATTATTAACTTTTAAATAGGGGGCTGAAAGTCACGGGACCTATAATTTTTTTTTTCTACTACTAATTTTGGGTCAGCTATCCGGTGCGGGTCAGAAGAACTATAAATATCCATTTATCTTCAATAATTCAATTTACCGTTTTTTTACACACGGCGGCACAAAAAACCAAATTTTTAACAAACAAAAACCTAAAATATTTATGAAGATGCGGGAGAAATGATGAGTACCTGAAAAAAGAAACACAACTCAGACCGATGACTTTTAAGATCTTTAAACTCCTCAAAGAGTGAATTGTTTTCGGTATTCCCATATAATTCACATAATTACCTGAAATCGAAATTCGAATTCACAATTCAATAACCAAAATAATATAACAAATACGTGGCACTAACGACTAAACATAATCAGAATTTCAACTAACCAAAATCATATAACAAATCAATAACCACTAACCAAAATCATATAAACTTAAGATGACAATAGACAACAACACAATAACAAATCAATAACCACTAACCCCTATCAAATTGCACCCCACGGTCCACAAATGGTCTGCCCCAATCGACCTACCCCAATCGTCTCTTCAACTCTGCCCAAAGTCCAAGTCCAATCAACCCTGCCCAATCGCATATGCACCTACAGTCCACGAATAGTCTAAAGTAGGGATGAGCATTTCGGTATTAAATACCAAAATTACCGACACCGATACCGGTTCATTTTTGTACCAATTGTTTGGGGGAGGCCTAGCCTGGCCCGTAAAGAGGTCATTCGCTGATTGTAACTGTTGCATAAAGTAACTAAAATCAGTATCTTTGGTTGCTAAATAAACAACTTGATTAACTGTAGAACAATTTTTTAGTCGTGGTTTACAAATATTCATTTTAAAAACTCTATTCATTACTTACAGCCTGTTTTAGTTTTCTAATTCCTTCATCTAGTTTCCTTAATCTCGAGAAAACAACTATAAATGAACATAAAATAGGTTAACCTAGAAAATACACGATTTTAAGTGTTTTTAGGTTACATTTGATATATTTGACACAAAAAAATATATGGATTAATTTATGATTCACATGTTTAATCCGTCAACCCGGAATCCTTCAACCTACAAACCGGCATGAAAATGATATGTTTTGTATAAGAAACGAGTTTATTCAGCCCATAAAATATATAAATTTTTTAAAACTATATTTTTTATTACTTAGTATATAAACTTATATTTATTTAATCCGTTTAACGGACCAGGTTTTAACTTAGTTATTTTTTATAAAATAAAGTAAATTATATTTATTCATAATTTTCAAGAAAGAAACTTGATTTTGCAAAATTGCAATAGCATATGCTAAAAGTAGAATGTGAAGAAATAGTTTTGAGGTTTTTAAAATGAAAAAAGGTAGTAGTAAGAAGAAGACTAGAGTGCAATTAAAACGGTTAGAGTGATGTGATGAGCCACATGCGTGTCTGAAAACGATTCTCCTTTTTCTTTTTTAGTTTTTGGGTGTCAACAACTTATGCGTTGTTTACAGCTGTATTCGATTCAGGACTATGAACTCTATGCTTCTTTCTTCCACTATACACACCCCATCTTTCTCTTTGTTACACCTTTACCCCCATACACTTTTGTTCCTTTTAACATTGTATTTTTCTTTTTTTAATTTCTCCATTGACCATCAACTTGTTCATTTGTTTGTAGGCGAGCAACTATCGACTATTGTATGTTTACCAACTTTTGTAGAACCTCATGTGGCCATGTCCTTGATTTGATTTATTTCAAAAGAATTGAATAAGTTTCAAGTTTATGGGATTTATTTTTAATTAGTGTGTAATATATGAACTTTATTATTCATTTTGTACGTAAGGGGCTTACGTATTTGTTTTTTGTTGTCTAACTGGAGACTTTCTAGCAAGAGGTCATCTATCCTGGTATTGTTTCTACATGTGCACACTTAACTATGGAGTTTTTATTAGATTGACAACCAATAAGCCAAAAACGGGTAGGTGATATTTGAGGCGAGACATTTATTATGAACCAATAATCTCTATTGTTTACGGATTATGTGAGATTTTTCTATGATGTTACATAGCGAGTCTTGTTCTCTTTGACAAGTAAAATGAAAATGGTGACGACAAATAGTATTATCTATCATTAGTAATCTTAATTCTATGCTCTTTAGTCTTTAGTAATGGTCTTACTTTTACAATAACATAATAAATACATTACATAAAAATACTTGAAACAATTGTTTACAGGTCTTTGAGATGTTTATCCATACATTTTATAACTTAATACGTTCTTTAAAAGAAATCCTTTAGAACGTTATGTTAAAAATATTTATAATTATCTGCTTGATTTAGAGATACTAGTTATTATAGATAAAAAAATAGATTTTTTTTTTTTACAAAATCAATTATTATTATTAGTAGTATATATAGGAGTAACATCCAGCCCATTATAAGTAGCTCACATATTTGTACTCAGTTATCTTATCTGAGTAACACCTTCGAAGTAGTTAATTCCTTCTCCTAGAAATACTTTTACACAAACATATCAAACTATGAAAGTACATATAGCCATATTTGTGGGTGTAAGTAGAAAGAATATATAATCAAGGGAGCAGAATATAAACATATATAAGTTAGGTGAATTTATATGAAATATTATTATCTTTCTCTTTCCATTTTCTTAAGGTTATGTTTAGTAAACAGCAAAAAGATTAATAAATTCATAATTTCTCACTTCCTCCGTCTCAAAATAATAATAATAATAATAATAATTCAGGAAGCAAAGCAAAACGTAGCCTTTTTCTTTCTCTCTCTCTCACATGTTCATTCGGTGATAATCTTAAGATAATAGAAATATTATTATTCTGACTTACATTATTCATTCATCCAGACATATATCCGTATCCAAAATATTTGTTTGTATATATCTTCTTCTTCTTCTTCTATATATATATATTCAAATAGTTGGAAATTAGACAGCCAAATATAGTATAGTAATATGGGGTTCTCGTGATCTGTGCGTGTGATCGACTTTCTTGGTGGGTTTGGTGTTTACTTCAATTATTGATCATACCCATCTTCCAAGATCGATTTTTTTTACATTATATAAAAGATTCATCTTTAACTCTAAGTGTGTGTTTCAAGAATCCAGATTCTAAGGCCTTGGCCTTCTGTTTCTACTCTTTATAATTACATCACATGAAGTCTTTTGGAGTGTAGATTATTATTATTATTAGTTCAGAGTGAAAAGCTGCTGCTGCTGTTTTTGCTTTTTGTGTCTTTTGACAAACAGAAGATTTTTAGATAGTAAAGGTGAGTCCTTTTTGGCTATCATTCCTCTTTTTTAGGGTTTTTTTTACCCATGATTTTAGTCCTTTTATTCTTTTTATTTATTTATTTATTTTTTTAAATATAATTCATTATGTGTTCTAATTTTGTTAGGTGTAGTGTAATAAAGTTTAAAAAAAAAAAAATTAGACCTTTTTGGTTTAGGGAAGTCAAGGGTGGATTTTGCATTTGCAGCTTATGACCATTTATGTTTGAACTTTGAATGGGTCATTGGGTTTGTTTGTCTGCTAATATTTGACCATACTCTGCAGAAAAGAAGCTCTCTTTTTGTATGTGTTTGATTATGTTTCCATTTTTGATTTTACTTAGGGTTTGTCATCTTTGAGTGTTTAATGTTTATTAATAATTAGTGTTTTTGTTAAGGCTGCAAAAAAGAAAGAAACTTGATCAGTGGTTAACTCTCCCTTTCAAGTATTATAAATGCCTAATTATAGATACTGTTTCTTGAACTTGAAGTAATGTCCTGATATTATGACTAGTCTTGCAGTTGGTTAAAAGAAAAAAAAAACAAGAACTTTAAGAATCTTGGAAATCTTATACTGTTTATGTTACAGGTTTGACTTATTAATTTGTCAACAAATCAATGGAGAGGTACCAGTGACATAAATGGATCCCCAAGCTTTTATCAGATTATCAATAGGCTCATTGGGATTAAGGTATCCAGAAAAGCCAGGAATCCATGTTCTGTCATCACCTTGTACATGTGAAATTCGTCTTCGAGGTTTCCCTGCTCAGATTGCTTCAATTCCGCTATTAGCATCACCCGAAGCTACACCGGATTCTCATAACATTGCCTCAAGTTTCTATCTTGAAAAGTCGGATTTAAAAGCTTTACTTACGCCCGGGTGTTTTTATTCTCCTCAAGCATGTTTAGAAGTTGTTGTGTTCACGGGTCGGAAGGGGTCACACTGCGGGGTTGGTGTGAAGCGTCAACAGGTTGGGACGTTTAAACTGGATGTGGGTCCGGAATGGGCTGAAGGAAAACCAGTGATTCTTTTCAGTGGGTGGATAGGTATCGGGAAGATGAAACAAGAAACGCGAAAATCTGTTGCTGAGCTTCACCTACGGGTTAAATTGGACCCTGACCCGCGATATGTCTTTCAGTTTGAAGATGAAACGAAATTGAGTCCTCAAATTGTTCAGATTCAAGGGAATATTAAGCAGCCTATTTTCAGCTGCAAGTTTAGTCAAGATAGGTAATGTTACTTGCCTATTGAAACCCATTTCTACGAATGTTGTATTCTGGTTGTATTTGTTTTGTGTCAAACGGGTCGGATATAATAAGTGGTGGCAAAGTGAAAGGGATTAGATGGGTCAAACTTATTGAGGTCCAAAGTCAAATGACGTGTATTCAAATTCTTAAAACCTCTTAAATCGTTTTGTTTAAAAGAAATCATGTTATTATTTTGATAATGCATTTTTTCGGTGGGCATATCTTTCACTGCGCATGAACAGACAAAAAGAATGAACTAAAAGGGAACAAAGCATACGGGTCAAGTTTTAAGTCAACCTCTGAAGTCATGTTGTTAAAAGATTTATGTTATTGTAGTATTGATGTTTCTCTCTAATCATTTATAATGCATCAGTTGATTATAATAAAAAAAAGTGTTTGCGGGTCAAACCAACTCGACCTTACCAAATTTGATTTTGTTTCGACACGAATTCAAGCCCCCAGATTGCCATATATTGTTTCTTTAATCATATCATACGTATTAAAAGTTTTTGGTGGATAAGATGTGCTTTGAGCTGCTTGTAAAACATGCTTTGTTTTAACCCGAACCAAAATTGATCCATTACTGTCCAACCTGATTGTTTTGCAACCTATTTTTATCCAAGTCCTGAACTTCTATGGTACATTATGCAGGGTACCGCAGGCAGACCGTTGAACAACTACTGGTCAACTTCGGGTGATGGTTCAGACCTAGAAACCGAGAGAAGAGAAAGAAAGGGCTGGAAAGTTAAAATACACGATTTATCAGGTTCAGCTGTGGCTGCAGCGTTTATGACCACTCCTTTTGTCCCTTCAACCGGCTGTGACCATGTCGCTCGGTCAAACCCAGGCTCGTGGTTAATAGTCCGACCCGATGCCTTCCGACCTGAAAGCTGGCTTCCGTGGGGTAAACTCGAGGCTTGGCGTGAACGCGGCGGCACAAAAGACTCCATTTTCATCCGTTTCCATCTTTTATCGGACGGGCAGGATGGCGGGGAGCTGTTAATGTCAGAAATCCTCATAAATGCTGAAAGAGGTGGCGAGTTTTTTATAGATACAGACCGCCAGACTACCTCTAATTCAAACTCAAACATCCCGAGCCCACAAAGCAGTGGTGACTTTGCTGGGCTAAGTCCGGCTGCAGGCGGGTTTGTAATGAGCTGTAGGGTTCAAGGAGAAGGGAAGAGGGGGAAGCCCATGGTTCAACTAGCAATGAGACATGTGACCTGTGTGGAGGATGCAGCTATCTTCATGGCGCTAGCCGTTGCAGTTGATTTAAGCATCGAGGCTTGTAAACTATTTAGAAGACGGATCAGGAGGGGAAGCCGCCATTCGTGGTGACGTTTTCTGCAAAAAAGAAGATTGAAATTAATGTTTCAATGGGATTAAAGAAGCTTACTATAGTTATAGTGTTCTTGTGTTTTACCCTCCTGATTGTTGTATGACATATACTACTAATTCTAAAAATTCCACCTGATTAATATAAAATCTGAGGCGCGGGTAAAGGTTTCGGTTGGTTGTTCTGGAGAGTTGGAGTTTACTCCGTCCGGTTACAGTTAGCCGGATAGAGAGCTCTATTTTGAACTCTGTCAGGGGCGGAACCATGGAGGGTCAAGAGGGTCCGCTGACCAGCCACCCGTCTTTGTTGGATTATAAAATCTTAGGGGTTTTTTTCTCTGTTTTTTTTTTTCTATGAGTTGACCCTTAGTTATAACAGGTAGAGAAAAGAGCCTTGTGATGACCCGATGAAAAGTTGTTGTATGGTCGCCAGCGACCGGGGTAAAAGCCTTCAAGCAAGTCTCTATGTGCGACCATTTGGATTGATGTAAACTGCGTAGCAGCCTGTGGTTTCTATGTTCATTGACAATATTACAACTTTAGGATTAAAAAAACTTATAATATAATTTAAATGAGTGATAAGTTTAGTATACCATATAGCCATGGGGTGCAAACAAGACGAGCGAAGCTGAGTTGAGTCTAAGCTTGACCAGGCTCGAGCCCGTTGGAAATTTCTTAAGCTCGAGCTCGACTCGTATACTATCTATTAGTTATTATATTAAATAAAAATAATATAAATAATAGGTTTGTGAGCTTGATAACTGAAGTTTGGCTCAGGCTTGTTTGATAAAAAAAATTAAATAAGGGATAAATATTAACAAAATTAATATTACACTAATGCTCGAGGATTTTGACGAGCCTCATATGCAAGGCTCGAGCTTTGTTTTAGGCCAAAACTCGGTTTGGGCTCGATAAGGCTCAGCTCGTTTTGAGTTTTTTATCGCATCGAGCTTGAGTAGCTCGCGAGCTGTTCGGCTCGTTTGCACCCTACATAGTACAGGTGAGGTTCCAAATTTTAGGAAGTTCACAATTTTATATTCTTTGTTCAACGAGTTTTAATTCTTATGTGGGCTTGACATCTGGGTTTTAACATCTTGGGCTGCTGTTTTATTTCGCGGGCTCTCCTCTCCTATTTTCTTCATTTATTTTTTTCTTTTATCTTTTGTTTATTAAAACTTTCCTGGTCTCTCTGGAAGTGTTTGCGTCTCGATCAAAATTTTTTAAACCCCTCTCTTTCATGAACACCTACTAAATATTAAATTAATAAATAAATAATAATTAATAAAAAAGACCAAAAAACAAATAAAACATATTAGAATAATATAAAAAATACATAGGAATAAAACAGGTTTTGCTCCTCTCATCCTTATTAGATGTCACAATTATTATTTATGATAGAGAAAATTATTTCATGATAGAGAAAATTGTTCATTAGACTCTACTACAAGTTAAATTGTACCAAGTACATTTGTTTGTTTGGAAGTAACAAAAGTCTAGCGTTCATTTCATGAATTGCAAAGGAATTAGACATTGCACGAGAACCATAATTTGATTTGAATTTTGATGTGTTCGTTTCATAATATAGAATGGAATCTCAATGGAAATGAAATTGGGATTCTCTTCCATATGTTGTTGTTCAATTACAATTCTTTCTTTTGTTATAACAAACAACATAAGAAGTCGAATACACATTCCAGTTCCATTCCATTCACGTGAAACAAACGCTATAATCACGTGGACTACATTGTTATTCTCCAATTAATTGAGGACTAAAAGTGACCAAAATCTTTTACATAATATAACACACCAGCCATATAAACCATGCAAAGGTGGTAACAGAAATAGATATTCCGATCCTTCTCTGTCATCAATGTGATTGTTCACCGGATACATTACCGGAGAATTGGATCACGATGGTATCCGTAGAACGACGTAAATGGATGGTATTGGTGGCGTCGATATGGATACAGGCGTTCGCGGGTACAAATTTCGACTTCCCCTCGTATTCAACTCAAATGAAATCAACACTGAATATTGATCAGGTTCAGCTGATTTATTTAGCGATGGCGTCCGACATCGGTAAGCTGTTCGGGTGGTGCTCTGGTGTTCTTCTGTTGTATTTGCCAACGTGGGTTGTGCTTTTCTTGGCTGCTTTCCTTGGGTTGGTTGGGTATGGTCTTCAATGGTTGATCATTCAGACACAATTATCTGTCCCCTATTTCATGGTTCGTTATTTGATTTCAATTGTTCTTAAATCTTAACCCCTTTCAATTTATGAGCCCTAATTTGATTTTAGGGTTTTTTTTTGGGTTTTAGCTGGAATTAAATTGGGGGATGGTTATCAGGTTAGGGAAATTATAATAAGTGTATATGTGAGTTCCTGATTTTATATTAGGGTTTTTGATTGTTGACTTTTTTTGGGTCAACTTTCCCTTCAAGAATTGTTATTTGCTGGTTATTTTGACTTTTTAAGGGTCAAAATAAGAGAATTTGTATGTCCCTAATTTGATTTTAGGATTTTTGTTATTATTCACTTTTACTATTAAGGGTTAAATTTCCTCCAAGAACTGTTATTTGGGGATTATTTTGACTTTTTAGGGTCAAAATAAAAGTTTATGTGTGTACCTAATTTCATTTTAGGGTATCTTTTTATTGACTTTTAAGGGTCAAAATAAGTGTATATGTGTGTCCCTAATTTGATTTTATGTTTTTTTTTAGTATTATTGACTTTTAAGGGTCAAATTCCCTTCCAAGAACTATTGTTTGGGGTTATTTTGACTTTCAAGGGTCAAATTTACTAAACTCTGCTCAATCTTTATACTTTGTAGATGTTCATTTTATCGTTATCAGCCGGTGGCAGCATACCGTGGTTCAACACAGTTTGTTTCGTTTTAAACATAAGCAGCTTTCCTGAAAACTGGCCACTTGCTGTATCTTTGAGTGTTAGTTTCAATGGAGTAACCGCGGCCTTATACAATCTCCTTGCCACAAAATTAATCCCAAACGATAAAAGCACGTCTTACCTTCTTCTAAATGCCGTTGTCCCTTTCATTGTAGCTATAGCAGCCTTAGGCCTGTTTCTCAAACAACCAGGCTCTCAAAAAGACCATCATATAGATGAAACAGTCATCAAAGATGATGCGCATATATTCGTCTGTTTGTATATATTGGCAGCTGTTACGGGTCTCTATCTTTTCTTTTTAGAACCAAAGTCACAGAATATACTCATTGTGTCTGTCATGTTGATAGTCCTTCCATTACTCTTCCCAAACATCATTTATCTTGTTAAGAAAGGGCATCAGGCTTATTATTCCAAAGGACAACCCGTTAACGGCCAGGATTACAGTTTGGTTGAATTTAAACATAATGAAGAATTCTTCCCTGAAGAATGTTCGACTCCTGTGGTTGATGGGAACTCACGTGGTTGTGTTTTTAATGATATTATTGAAAAGGATCGATTAAGGGTGCTTGGTGAGGAACACAGTGCTGCGTATCTTGTGTCTCGATGTGATTTTTTGGCTTTATTATATTGCGTATTTTTGTGGAGGTACTATTGGGCTCGTTTACAGTAACAATTTAGGGCAGATTGTTCAGTCACTTGGATATATTTCCAAGACAAAAGAAGTTGTTACCATCTATTCTACGTGCTCATTTTTTGGGTGCCTTCTTTCGGCTGCTGCAGATTTAATCGCCTGCTTTTACCACCAGACGTATTCAAGTAAGTATAAGGGCATAAGGTATACTTTTAGAATGAGTAGAGATGCAAAATGGTTTTTTTTTTTTTTGGGGGGGGGGGGGGGGTTGGGTAACAGGTCAAAACGAGTAGTGTTTTAAGTGCAGATCAGAATGGGTCGGTTCAGTCTGCCTCACAAACACTTTTTACTTTTCTTATTATATATAGGTACCGTGTTATAATGATAATCTAAGTTATATGACACAACATATTATCCAGTCCGCCCATTTTATCATATGTACATGTGCCATAACTAAATTATTTATACATTATAATGTGATGCAGGAATGTATAATACACGGACGGGGATGCTATCACTTGCACTCGTACCTATGCCTATTGCTTTTCTTCTGCTAGTTCTATCAGACAAATTGACTGTTTTAAGTGTGGCCACCGGTTTGATAGGAATCTGCTCCGGATTCTTAGTTTCAACAGCTGTAACAATCACTTCCGAGCTATTTGGTTCAGAAAGCTCAGGGATTAATCATAACATTGTCATAACCAACATCCCATTAGGGTCATTGTTATATGGCTTTACTGGATCTATAATTTACGTTAAACACATCAGGAGCTTAAAATGTGCGGATCTTCTTGATGAAAGACCGACAGTATGTTTTGGTCGAACATGTTTTTACCATACATTTATACTGTGGGGCTGCATTTCTTTCATAGGTTTGGCTTCTAGTTTTCTGCTTTTTTTAAGGACGAAACCGGCTTATGAAAGATATCATCATCAGAAGCGAAGAAGTAAGCAGACGTCAACCTGTGAGGACAGCCAGTTTTGAAAAATCGGATGATTTTAGTCTTCGCTGACCAGAAGCGTTTGTTGACTGTTACCATGAAACTTGAAGAATGAGATAGGCATAGAAATTAGTGATCTTCAAATGATGCAGATTAGAAGGTAAGCAGTACATGAACTCATAGGTAAAAGTTTGTAAATTTGTTACATATATGGTGTTGGTTAATGTATGCATTTCCTGATCAGTTAATGATTTTGACTAAAAAAAGTCAAACTGTAAAGAATGAACGAAAAAATTCCAAAGGAATGTAATTCATGCCTTTCTTTACATGTTTTGTGTTCTGTATTCATGTGGGCAGGGCCTGTTTTTCTTCGATTTTATCATGGGTGCGGACAAAGACAATAGTATCAGGGGTGTTCATGGTCTGGTTTGGTCGTTTTTGACAGAACTTTTACAGTTACCTAAACTGATTGTGTTCCTTGAGTCGGCCAAACTGGCGGTGTGAACTGATTTTTTTTAAAATCAAATCGTTATTCGGTTCAAATTTTCTGAAGTGATATAGATTTTTTCATGAATATGAATGAATTAATAACAAATGTAAAAAAATGGTTCCAAATACCAAACTGTTTTTCCAACCTAAACTGTAAACCAAGCCATATAAATCTCAAACTGGTGAAGTGACCGATTTGTTGAAGAACATAAGTTGTTTTAAGTTCCTAATTTACTTAGGATAACTAATTACTTAGAAATCATTTAATTAACATTGTCTCATAATTTTACTTAAAGTGTGTAAACATTGAAGAACATAAGTTGTTTTAACTTACTAATTTAATTCAAATTCACATGTATGATAAATATATTTGAGTGATTATTCCCTACATGTGCTCCAACAAACATGATGATGGAATAAAAGACTCATCTCATTCATATCCCGTTTATTTTACTTTGTTATCATTTCATTCTGTCTTAAGACAAAAAATATGTATACATAAAACATTGGTAACCAAATCGATCGAAAACTTGCAATTGTTGTTTGTTATTTAAAGATATCAAAACGTGAAACGATCAACATTACCCAATATGATTTAAAGTTTGAGGCTGTAAATGTTGTAACTGAACTCTTAACAAGCTTTTGTGTGCATGTAGACTGCTAATGAATATTTGACTAAGGTTGCTAAGAAAATAGTTGAGCTTTTATCAAGGTATTTAAACTTGAAGCTCCTCCATGTTTAATCCTGAAATCTATCAATTCTGCATAAAGTTAGCCTAGTGTGACAACCCGTCTAAAATTTTAAGCGCGTCAAGAATTCAAAGGTTATTTGTTTTGGTTTAACGCCCCAGCCACTTCGGCCTAAAAGGGCCTGGGACACTGTCATCATCAGAGGCGGAGCCAAGATTTCATGATAAGGGGGCTTAGATTATTGGAGTGAGCGTTAAGGGGAGCTTGATACAATTTTATTGAATTTTAACCTTAAAAACAGGGGGGCTTGATACAATTTTATCGAATTTTTACCTAAAAAACTTAACAAATTTGGGCCATTGAGAGGGGGGGGGGGGGGGGGGGGGGGCTTGATACCCCTCAGTCCCCCTAACTCCGCCTCTGGTCATCATGATGTGTGAGAGAGGCGTGAGGTCCTAAGGGTGAGCGTGAGTGTGACCATGATATGAGTGGATATGTGCGAGAAATACATAGGTTTGAATTTTGTTTAGTTTACTTTTTTTCTAGGGGTGCAAACGACCCGACCAGCTCACGAGCTACCTGAGATCTACTCGACAAAAAGCTCGAAACGAGCCGAGTTTGAGCCTAAAACAAAGCTCATTTATTTATCGAGCCCGAGCTGGAGAGCCTTAGTAAAGTTTTATTTTTATTAATATTCATACCGAGCCGAGCCGATTTAAATTTTTTTACGAGCCGAGTCAAAACTTAAAAATAAGCTTTTTTAGTAAATGAGACCGAGCTTCACTGAGCGTAAATATTATTTTTATATGATATATTAACTAATAAATAATAAATGAGCCGAGCCAAGCTTGACCTCTCATAAGTTAATCGAGGTCGAGCCAAATCGAGGTCTGCTCGTTTGCACCCCTCCTTATTTTTCCTTATCGTTAAAAGCTGAGTGATAGAAGACCTATGGCTGAATGGTCATGGGTTCGATTCTTGAGAGCGTCGGGTTTTACCGATTATTCCATTTTCGTGCCTTCGGGCAGATGGATGGTCGGGCGTTTCCCGGAACTGGTGGCTGGTGAGTCAGGAGCTCCATCCAAAGGCCAGCTAGGGCTCTTTTTGTCATTGGAAGTCACGTACGGAGTACCCCGGCTACTACGTTAAAAAAAATACTAAAAAAAAGTAAAAGGTCGGATGTTTTTTAAACGTATCATTAACGACTCCGTGCTAATAAACCTGCAAGCGCCAAAACGTTGCCAAACCGTCAAACCGAACGTTTTGGGCGGTCTGCCCGACGACTGTTACTGCTTATTAGATGGATACAACAGTTTTTTGATATCAGACATTGCAACGATTTTGAATACGATTTTGATCTAATATGAATATCAGAAGATGCTTTGCACAACAATGGTGCTACTGCTGCTAACAGTAATAGGTTTTGTAACCCTAACTACACTTTTTTGCTGATCTTTGTAAGTGAAGATAATACTTCGTTCATGTCTGGTCGATCATCTGGATCCGTTCGTGTGCAACATACAGCCAGCTGAAGAATCTCTTCTATAACACCGTGTTTTGTGGAGAAATCGGAAACCAAATCAGGATCTACAACTTCAATCACTTCATTCGTTCCTTTAGAAAGTGCTTGTTCTATCAACTGTGGCAACGTCATTTGGATTCCGTCTTCTTCGGTGAGTCCTGTTGGTCTTTTTCTAGTCATAAACTCCATTATTATTACACCAAAGCTATATACATCCACTTTTGTTGTCACTTTCCTCATATATGCAAACTCTGTTGGTACAAATTAAACATGCATTAGTATATATAGTGTTATAATAAAATAATTAACCCTTATTTAAAACTATAGAAGAAACAGTTGGTGATGCAATGCATTACCTGGTGCTATATAGCCAATGGTGCTTCAAATGCTGCTGATGAAGAAGACAAACTGCTTTCATCCTGGTGTTGAACTCCCAGAATCCGAGCCGTCCCGAAATCGCTAACGTGAACATCCCAACTTTCATCTAGAAGAATGTTAGAGGGCTTTAAATCACAGTGAACTATGGGGAAATCGTATCCACAATGTAAATAAACCAATCCTTGTGAAACTGAAACCAAAACATCAACTCTCTCGGAAAGACCCCATCTTGATCGATTGATCCCAGAACCATGTATAACCGTATCCAGATTACCATTTTCCATGTATTCAAGAACCACAGCCTTTAGTTTCCCGCTCTCCCATGCATAACCAAGAACTTTCACTAAGTTTCTATGCCTTAGTTTTACTAATGTGTTCATTTCTTTGTTGAAGCTCTTATCTGATTCCGCTGAAAACTCTGTGAAATTCAGATTCTTCACTGCTATCACCCTTCCATCTGCTAGTGTACCTTTGTACACTGTACTTAAACTGCTTGTACCAGAATGTTACTTTCATTGAATCTATCGGTAGCATCTTCAAGTTCTTTTCTGTTAAATCTTTTGAGAGTGACCCCTCGGGTGTATTCTGGTTCTGGATCCTCAGGTTGTTTAATAATTGGTTTTCGAACACGCCGATAGCATACTACCCCGAAATATAACACAATAAGCAACCCTAGAGATCCAAGTATTGCAGGAATCAATACGGATTTTCTGAATATTGTATTTGAATGATTTGGTTCGAGCAGAGAAGGTGCATAATTTGGTGTCGTTGGTAACACACAGAAACGGATTCCCAAGGAATCCAACTGCGTTAGAGTTTTTGAAAATTCCTGTATCAGGAACGCGTCCTTCGAGGTGATTGAATGACAGATTGAGGTGTTTTAATGCCAAATTGTTGCCAAAATTTTCAGGAATCGTTCCATTGAATTTGTTCTGTGAAAGATCAACTGATGTAAGAAGTGTTAAATTCCCCATGCTTTCTGGGATACTTCCTTCCAGTTGATTTCTTGAGAAATTTATGTTGGAAAGAAGGTTAAGGGTAGGGAATATTTCATCGGAGACGCTACCAGAAAGCTGATTTCCTGACAAATCAAGACTCTGTAGGTTTCTGCAGTTCTGAAATGCTACAGGAATACCTCCTGAGAGGTTATTGTTGGAGATATCAATGGCTTGCACCATCTCCATCTTCCCAAACTCATTTGGGATAGTTCCTGTAAGAAAGTTGTTTGAGATATTGAGATATATCTGCATATTTTTCATACTTGAAATCACTGGCCGTGAAATCAATCCAGTGAAAAAGTTGTGTGATAGGTCTATCAAAATCAACCGGTTAAGTTTTGTCAAACTCTCCCCAATAGACCCGTTAAACCTGTTTCCGCTGAGATCCAACCGAGAAAGCATCTCGAGCCTTGAAACAGAATTCAGAACTGAACCCTCAAATTTGTTGTTCATCATGTACAGTTCAGTGAGTTGTTTAAGGTCAAAGATTTTATCAGGAACCTGACCTTCTAGATTATTATCACCAATCGAAAGGCGTTGAAGGGAAGAAATGTTTGAGATTTCTATAGGGATGGTGCCTGAAATCGGTTTTGCCCAAGATCTAACACTATCAAACTAGTTAAGTTTCCAATTTCTCGTGGGATTGGCCCGAAAAAAGAATTGCGATGAATCTGCAGCCTTTGGAGATTACTAAGGGACCCAATGCTTGAAGGAATTGGTCCCATGAGAAAGTTTGAGTTCAATGTCAAGGTATCCAAATTCACTAACCTGGATATTGATGCAGGAATTTCCCCAGTAAGCTTGTTCTCATGAAGGGTCAATCTCTTCAGAGATACCAGTGAAGAAATTTCTGAAGAAACATTCCCGGTTAGATTGTTCTTTGACAGTTGCAAATTAATTAATGATTTTAACTGAAACAACGATCTTGGAATTGTGGAGTTCAGTTGATTATCATACAACCGTAGGAACTGCAACTGATGAAGATTACCGATCTCAGCAGGAATGCTTCCAGTGAGCTTGTTGCTGTATATATTCAGAAGAGTGAGATTTTTGCAACTGCCAATTTCTGTTGGTATATTTCCAGAGAGAGAATTTTCAAACAACTGAAGAATTTGTAGTCTTGACAAATTTCCAATTTCTCTAGGAATGATACCAAAAAGTTTGTTTTGGCAAATATCAAGAGTTTGTAGTTGCTGCAGATGACCAATCGACGTCGGAATCGAACCTCCTAAACGGTTATCAAAAGCTGCAAAAAACTGCAGATTGATCAAATCACCAATTCTATCTGGAATTGTACCGTTAAGTTTGTTGGAAATAAGACTAATTTGTTGCAAAGAAGTGCAATTGCACAAGCTATCTGGAATGATTCCAGTGATGGAATTGTTCCCCAGGTCCAGTCTCTGCAGATTTGAGAGTTTCCCGATACCTGGCGGAATATGGCCTGAGAGGGAATTTTGCCACAACTGAAGAACTTGTAATCTGGACAGATTTTCAATCTCTTTGGGAATGATACCATGTAGTAGGTTTTGACTAATATCTAGAGCTTGGAGCTCTTTCAAATGACCAATCGAAGCCGGAATCAAGCCTTCTAAAAAGGTTATTAAAAGCTCCAAGAAACTGAAGATTGACCAAATCACCGATTCTATCTGGAATTGTACCGTTAAGCTTGTTGGAATCAAGATGAAGTTCTAGCAAAGAAGTGCAATCACACAAACTCTCTGGAATAATTCCAGTGATGGAATTGTTTCCCAAGTCTAGTATTTGCAGATTTTGGAGTTTCCCCAGTTCAGATGGAATCGGGCCAGAGAGGGAATTGGTGTAAAGAATAAGCGTTGAAAGTTGTGTGCAGTATCTCAACTGGATCGGAATGTTACCGTGAATGAGTTATAAGACAAATCAAGAAGCTGGAGGCTGGAAAGGTTTCCAATAAAGGGAGAGATTTGGCCTTTGAGGTATGTTTGCTGAATCGAAATAGCAATGACCCGTTTGGTGATATTATGGCATTGGATTCCAGTCCAGTTGCAATGATGGGTGGAATCAGCATTCCAATCGAGGAGTGCACCAGTCGGGTCGTCTGTGATTGAGTTCTTGAACTGTTTTAAAGCTTCTGCCTCCTCTTCCAAGATGGAAGCTGCAGATAGAACAGCAAGTACCAGAAAAGTTAAAAGTGTAAGGCTTTTGAGAGCCATTGTTAGCTGTGAAGTGGTGATTATTGTATGAGCAAAGAAGCTGTCTTTATACTGCACAGGTCATGGGTCAACTGGAATGATATAGTTTTGTCAAACCTTGATGTGTGAAATCAAAATCTTTATTGACTTCATTCTTATCCTAATTGTACCCCCACTTGCCAAACACACACTGCTTCCAAAAGTTCTCTTTGACTTCCCATTCAAAATATGCTAGCTTCTCTAAATACATACATGGGTGTGGTGTCGACATATATATGTTAGGTATATAATATAATACTTGTGAGACAACATAGTAGAGTTTAAAAGATAATGAGTTGATTAGTGGTTACAAACAGACTTTTACATAACATTCAAAACACAAAGTGCGAGCGTGTTATGCGTTTTTTGTAGTTATTTACTTAAAAATGTTCATGTGATTAACAGGATGTGTTTATAATCTAAAGAGATAAACCTCAAGGACACAAGCATCCGGATTCATGCATGCATGTACAGTCACCTTTTGTCCTGTAACAACATGAACATGATGTACAAGTAGAGAAACACAATGTACAAGTTTAGGATGCAAAATGCCCCACGTCTCAATGTCTCATGTTTCTAGTGTTTTGGTAGTGTAAAACCTTGTGCCAAATTCAAAGCTTTATTATACAACTTGCAACAAAAAGACACAGCTCTTGATATCAATATATTCTTTTTGGATTTGCCATAACTACATGATTTCATAAATAATACACATATAAAATATTATATATTTTGGTCTTGCTACTAGTTATTATTAACACGGGTTATTCAAATAAAAATATTGAATATATGTTAGATCATTTAAGTTTGACAATCATATTACACGTATTTTTCTTTTTTGATAACGTAAAACGAATAAAATCCCGGCTACCGGCTACCCGGGGTAACCCAATGGCAAAATGCGGCCACATATGTCCGTGATCGGAGACAGGGGCCAAGCCACCTCCCGTTGTCCGAAAGTGGAAAGCCCACCGCGGTAAAACATGGTTGGGATCAGATTCGAACTTTAGACCTCTGCCCTTAGATCTAAATCTTCACTTCCCTTCCACCACCAGTTAAGCTACAGATCATTGGCCACAAAACACGTTAAATACAAACTTTAACAAAACTCATACAAACGAAAACGAGAACTAGATATACATGAAGGGATAATTCTGATTTGAAGGATTATTTAAAAAGTTTTACATTAAGATAAATTCAAGAAAGTTTATTAGGTATGTTTATCTATTTTTTTATGTAATTGTTAAAATGAAGTTAGAGTTTGGTTAGAATAATTGCGAGGTTAGTATAAACATATGGTTAACTTAGCTCTATTGTAATTTTTGTGCTTTCATTAATATTCATAAATAATAAAAGAGTCGAACGAGTTCATTCATCTAGTGTTTGTGTGTTTGATTAAGGGCCTGTTTTTCCAATCGTTGGTACCTGAGCCTCGCGGTTTTGAGAGTCGTTTTCAAAGAAGGGGGAGCAGCCCCTCGTGAGGCTGCAATGGCGAAAAAAGGCACGAAGTTGGTGAAAAGCAGTTGGAGGTGATTGGACGGTGGGGTCCGATTCAGTTGGCGTAGGGGTTATATTATGAGATGTTCTTAGTCAAAGATCAATTAGTTAATTAAAGTTGGTGGCTTAAATCTTTTGAGTGAAGTTGCTCTTCGATGTGCATATGTATGGGTAGGAATGTAGGATTATATTTGTAATGGTTGACTTCAAGGAAACATGATTCATTAATCCAGTGTCCACGTATGTTTGTTTGCATGAAGAAAATGTGTGGTGCATGGTGAATATTTTTTGCAGGCAAAGTTGGGTTTGAAACACAAGTGTGGGAATTAATTCACAACTGAAAGTCTGAAAATTGTGCGAAATCTGAAAGAGTTTGTGGAAAGAAGTGGTCATAGTTTTGTCGGGTGATAGAATGGCCGATTCATAGCAGTTAAATGGCGAACCAGTAACGGCGAGGGCTTTCGACAGGTGTTAAAGACGGTTGCTAGGTGGTTCAGGTTAGTAGTGTCACGGGATTACTGTTTGGAAAGCAATTCAGACATTCACATTTAGGTGGATATATGAGATGCTAATGCACGATGATAAAGAGTGGTTCGTCCCCTAAAGGTGCACGGAATGGAACCCGCTCAACCCATTGGTACAGATGTGGGCGGGGTGTGTGTTGTTGGTTGCAACTCTTTTCTATCCAGCTTCTTTTTTGTATCTCCTCTTGTTCAAGAGAATACTCCCGCTGCTGCATCTTTTACAGGTATTGGACCGCATGGGGGATGGGTCAGAGTTCCCGCCAATAGTAGATCTGCCGTAGTGGCAGACTCAAGAATGTTTTTTAAACTGGGCGAAATTTTGGGGATCGGTTGTTTATCGCTAACTATGAAAAATAATGGTTCAAGTCGGGTCAGGTAAACTTGTTGTGTCGGCCAAAGCTAATGTTTAGCTTAATAAACTACTCCTTCCGTCCCAATTTAAATGTCATTGGTCCAAAACACACATTTTAAGAAATCTTTTGTTTGTATGTGGTAAAATGACAATAATATCTTTAAAAATGGTGATTGTGTTTTGTCTTTTATGGGCAAAACTTGAAATTGCATTTCTATTTTTGGAAATGGACATTTAAGTTAGGACAACCAAAAATGGAAAGAATGACATTTAAATTGGGACGGAGAGAGTAATAACTAAGTTTTAAGCATCTTTAGCAGATTTTTTTTAAAGGAGTTTGGGCATCTTTCTTCAAAGGCTGTTGTCTCTAGTTTTTTTTTAACGACCAACAAACGATGTCGCAACTAGCCAGGATACCCACCAATTACAGTATACAGGGTGAAGACATGTTATAGGTGTCCGCCCACAGGTAGCATTGGGTAGCCAAAACCAACCAAGCCCACCAGTTCAAGGGAAAACCTGACTCTCACCTGCCCGAAGGCACAACAGTGGAAAATCAGTAAAACCGGTGGGATCAAGGATCGAACCTGGCACCTCAAGGAGGCTAGGCTCTACCCATCATTTCTCATGTCACTCTACTCTCTTGGTTGAATAATCAAAGGTGAATCAATCAGACACGACAGACGTGTAATAACAACACTTGCTTTTGTGTTGGAATTCCCTTGGTATCACTCGCCTTTCTTTCTCCCTTAAGAGAAAATTTCATAATTTTGATTTTTATTAAGCTAACCTTTACATAATATTGAAAACGAAAAATTAAATATTAAATCAAGTCGTGTTGAGGTTTACTCATTTTAAAAAGGTCGGATTCGGGTCGATCAGTAAAAATCGCAAACGACCAATGCAATTGTCTTTATTAACTACGGGTTTTTAAATGAACTGACATGCAGTGGACCTTTGTTAAACTAATCGGCTAGAAGTTCGTTTATGTTTATTTGTTTCCTAAATGAATGATCATGAACCAAAAGAATTTGTTTATTTAGTTAGATAAACGAACATTGTTAAAAATATACAAGTATTTTTATATCATTTTATTATAAAACAAGTTAATAAATAAATAAGTTTTTATAAAATAAAATGTTTATAAAAACTTATAGTTTGAAAATAAATGTTCTGGGCTTTCATCATGTTGCATAAGTGATGCAGGTGTCCAGGCCCGAAGTCCAGTTGATAAAGTCCAGTTCCAGTTGATAAAGTCTGTTGCTGTCCAAGTGGTTGAGCCCAAGTCCAGAGCCCAAGTCCAGAAGCTTACGTGTGTTTCTTGCTGATGTGGCAATCCGTGTGAGAAAGCACACGGATTGCAGACCGTTGATCATGTCTACTTGGCTTAATCAGGATCGTTCGTTTATATGGAAAGTTGGACCTATAAATACTTGTGTTTCCTCTCTCGTCATTTAGTCGATCAGTTTCTCTTTCGTTCATCTCTTTCACTGTGTATTCTCTCTGTCTTTAGGTTACATCTGTTTATCAGATTCATCTTGAATCTGATAATCATTAGTTCTATATTTCATTGTTATAGAGTCTGTATGTTTTGGTTAACCTAGTTAATCGTTGTATCAGAGAGAATAGTGAGGTAGAGTTTGTCATTGTAATTTTGTAAGGGTTTCAAACATTGAGGGTTGGGATTCTTTGAATAAAAGTTTTATGTTTTGATTCCATGTTTGTAACATGGTATCAGAGCTATTAGGTTCTTGTTCTTGATTTCTTCCGCTGTCGTTTCGAGTTCTGTGTCTCCTTGGGTTTGTTGGTTCTTGATTGGTGGTATTCATCTGTGATAGGTTTAGATCTATCTCGATCTTGACCTGACGTTTGGATTCTTGGGCTGGTAAAGCAGATCTAGGGTTTCTGGTATACAAGAAGATCAGATCTGACGTTATTGGCTTTGGAGGCATATTTTCTTGCTCTCTGATACTGTAACCCTAAGTGAAGGTTGCAGTATTACGAGTTTTGTATTTGGAGAACCCTAACTTGGGCATTCCCTCGGTGAGATTGTTCTGGTTTTGTTTTTGATATTGTTTTGTCTAGAGTTTGTCCCTAAGGAGTCTGTGCCAGGACTTGTGTCCTGTGTAGCTTTAAGGTTTGTCTAGGTCGTAGTGGCTCCCTTGTGAGGACCTGCGCCGGCACCTATTGAGTGACGAACCGGTGATCTGGAACACCCACAAGGCTTCGCCTGTGTGTCTTGTTTGGATTGGTTTGATTACTTGGTGTGATTGTACTTGCTGTTGTTTGTTTGTGTGTTCTTGAGTGGTTCTGTGTGTAATATTAGTTTGTGTTGATTGAATATGGCTGATGATGATAATCAGGGACCTAATCAGGGACCCAATAGGGGACCTGATGATGGTGCTCTGATTAATAATGTGACACTTGTTAGTAAGCTTGATGCTAGTGACCCATTATATCTTCATGCTAGTGATTCTACTAATCTCACTATTATTAGTATTAAACTAAAGGGAACTGAGAACTATACTGTCTGGTCTAATGCTATGATTTTAGGTCTTCAGGTTAAAAATAAACTTGGTTTTGTTAATGGTGATTGTGTTAAACCTGTTGAAGATGATGTGTTAGCTAGGCAATGGGACAGATGTAACTCTGTTGTGTTAACCTGGATTTTGAACTCTATTTCTGAGGAATTGTACTTAGGTCAAGTCTATTCTAAAACTGCTTCAGAAGTATGGAAAGATTTAAAGGAAACATATAATAAAATTGATGGTTCTGTTGTATTTGATCTTTATCAAAAGATAAATTCATTTTCTCAAAATGGAATGTCTATTTCAGAATATTATCACAAACTTAATGTAATGTGGAAACAACTTGATCAAATACTTCAGTTGCCTTCATGTACCTGTGATGCCTCTAGGGATTTCAACAATTATAATCATATGATAAAACTTATGCAGTTTTTGATGGGTTTAGATAGTTGCTATCAAAGTGTTAGAACAACTTTACTTATTAAGACTGAACTTCCTTCAATAAAGGAAGCATTTGCTGTGGTGTCTAGAGAAGAGTCTCATAGACAGTCCAGCAATGCTTCTAAAACCACAACTACTGTTGGGTTTACTGCCAAGGCAGTTCAAGGAAGTGAAAGTCTTAATTCAAAAAGATTTTCTAAAACTTCAAATCAATCTTTGAAGTGTACTCATTGTAATAAAACTGGGCATACCATAGATAAATGTTTTGAAATCATAGGTTATCCCAATTGGGCTAAACCTAGAGGATATCAAGGGAAAAAGGCTGCTGTTAGTAATAATGTGTCATCTGATAAGGCTAATACTACTATTACTTCTTTGACTAGTGATCAGGTGGCAAAATTGTTAAGTTTGCTTAATGATAAAAATTCTGAGTCCACCTCAAGTTGCAATCTGTCTGGTAGGTTGTTTTGTGCTTCTTCCATAGGGAATAATGTTTATTGTTTCACTAGTTCTGAGGGGAAGTTAATTGGGATTGGGTGGATAATAGATTCAGGGGCAAATGAACATATGATTAATAGTGATAAAGATTTGTTTGACTATATTGATGTTTCTGATCTTAATATAAAAGTAAAACATCCAAATGGTACCTCTGCTTTAGTCACAAAAATTGGAAAACTAAAATTGGCAGAAAAAGTTGTTTTACAGGATGTTCTTGTTGTCCCTGAATATAATGTTAACTTGTTATCTGTGCATAAGTTAGCTAGGGACAGTAAAATGTTTATAGGTTTTGATGAAAATCAGTGTTATGTTCAGGACTTATTGACAAAGAAAGTCCTGGTGACTGGTAAACAAGTTGATGGATTGTACATGTGTGGCAGTGCTAATATGTGTTCTAAGGTGTGTTATAACAGTGTCAATATGTTTGATGTTTGGCATGCTAGGTTAGGACACCCTGCTGATCATGTTTTGCAATTAATAAAACCAGAACTTAAAATTAAAAACCTTATTAATCATGGACCCTGTGATGTGTGTCAAAGGGCCAAACAGCATAGAGAACCATTTCCACTAAGTGATCATAAGAGTTCACATGTTGGGAATTTGGTTCATCTAGATGTTTGGGGACCATATAGGGTGGCTGATAGAGAAGGTCATAAGTTTTTTCTGACTATAGTTGATGACTTCTCTAGAGCTGTTTGGGTATGTTTGATGAAGCAAAAAACTGAGGTTTTTGAACATGTTAAAGATTTTGTAGAACTTATTTTTACACAATTTAAACAAAGGGTTAAAATTCTAAGAAGTGACAATGGTACTGAATTTGTTAATGGACAAATGAAACAGTTTTGTAAGAATAAGGGTATAGTTCATCAAACAACCTGTGCCTACACCCCTCAACAAAATGGAGTTGTTGAGAGGAAACATAGGCATTTGTTGAATGTAGCTAGGTCATTACTTTTTCAAAGTAATTTACCTATTAGAATGTGGACTGAATGTATTCTGACTGCATCATATTTGATTAATAGGATCCCTTCTTCTGTGCTTAATGGAAAATCTCCTTATGAAGTAATTCATGGTTTTAAGCCCTTCTTAGATCATTTAAGGATTTTTGGATGTCTGTGTTTTTGTACAGTACTAAATGAGTCTAATAAGTTGGAAAGTAGGTCTGAAAAATGTGTTTTCATTGGATATTCACATGAAAAAAAGGGTTACAAGGCATATAGTTTAGATAATAAATCTATACTATATTCCAGAGATGTAAAGTTTTTTGAGTCCTGTTTTCCATTTAAAGAAAAGACTATTTTTGAAAAAAATGAAACTGTTTTTGATCCTGAAATAAATACTTTAAATTTTTTCAATATTTTTGAAAACACAGATGTTCAACAGACCTTTAATGTGAATGATCCCGATGATGACAAGGAGGGTAAAGGTAGAACAGAATTAGGAACACATGGGTTTGAGCAACCAGCCTTGTCCAGTAACACTAATGGCAAGGCTGATTCTCAGCAGCCTAGTGTTGTAGAAGGAGGGGCTGGAAATGCTAAACATGTGAGTACTGATAGTGATGTCATTCTTCAATCTGAGGGTGACACAACTGTTGAACATAGTGAGTTTAGAAGGTCAACTAGAAACACTAATTTCCCAAAGAAGTTTAGTGATTATGTTGTTGAGGGAAAGGTCAAATATGGTATTGAAAATGTGGTTAATTTGTCTAAATTGTCATTTGAGAATCAGTGTTTTGCTTCTAAACTTGATAAAAGTGTTGAACCTAAATGTTATGCTGAGGCCATTACTGATCCAAATTGGGTAAGGGCCATGGATGAAGAGCTAGAGGCTCTTTATAGGAATAATACTTGGGAAGTTGTAGATCTTCCTAAAGGTAGACACAAGATAGGTTGCAAATGGATATATAAAATCAAGTATAAGGCTTCAGGGGAAATTGATAGGTATAAAGCTAGGTTGGTAGCAAAGGGGTATAGTCAAAAAGAGGGTTTAGACTATGATGAAACTTTCTCACCAGTGGTAAAAATGGTTACTGTGAGATGTCTTGTTACTCTAGCTGTCCATTATGATTGGAAAATTTTTCAATTGGATGTTAATAATGCCTTTCTTTATGGTGACTTGTATGAAAGTGTTTACATGAGTCTTCCTGAAGGGTCTTCTAATGAGTCCAAAACTAAAGTTTGCAAGTTAAATAAGTCGTTATATGGGCTAAAACAGGCCCCTAGAATGTGGAATGAAAAACTTGTAAAAGCTTTGGTTGAATTTGGTTTTGAGCAAAGTAAGTGTGACTACTCTATGTTTATAAAAAGAAATGATAATGTTTTTATAATGTTGTTAGTATATGTTGATGACATAATACTAACTGGAAATTCAGAATCTGAAATTAAAAACATTAAATCATTATTCAAAACAAAATTTCTGATTAAAGATTTAGGGGAACTTAAATATTTTTTAGGAATTGAAGTTTTGAAAGTTGATAATGGTATTTGCTTATGTCAAAGAAAGTATTGCACTGATTTGTTAAGTGAGTATGGGATGTTGGGTTGTAAACCTGTCTCATGTCCCATAGAACAGAATCATGTTTTGACTAATTTGGTCAAACATGATAGTAAGTCATTGAATAGTATCACTGGATATCAGCAGCTAGTTGGCAAGCTGATATATCTTTCACACACTAGACCTGATATATCATACAGTGTTCATTATCTTAGTCAGTATATGCACAAACCTACACATGGACATCTTAAGATAGCTTTAAGATTATTGAGGTATCTTAAGAGTGCTCCTGGAAAGGGTATTGTGTTTAGAAAACATGAAAGTCTTGAGTTGTCAGCATTTGCTGATTCAGACTGGGCTAAGTGTATTGAAACAAGAAAATCAGTTACTGGTTTTTGTGTATTTTTTGCTGGATGTCTGGTTGTTTGGAAAAGTAAAAAACAAGCCACTGTCTCTAGATCTTCTGCTGAAGCAGAATATAGAGCTATGTGTGCTGCTTCTTGTGAGGTAATTTGGTTAAAAAACTTACTATTTGAGTTAGGCATCTTGGTCAGTTTACCAATATGTCTTCATTGTGATAGTTCAGCAGCCATATCTATTGCCTCAAATCCTGTATTTCATGACAAAACCAAACACTTTGGTTTGGATTTATTTTTCTTAAGAGATTTGATCTCTCAAGGTGTTATTAAAACAGTTAAGGTTGATTCTAATAATCAATTAGCTGATTTATTTACAAAAGGGTTGTTTCCTAATCAGCATGATATTTTATGTGAACAGGTAAACATGTTTGATTGTTTTAGGAAATAAAATGATGGGGGGGGGTGTTAAAAATATACAAGTATTTTTATATCATTTTATTATAAAACAAGTTAATAAATAAATAAGTTTTTATAAAATAAAATGTTTATAAAAACTTATAGTTTGAAAATAAATGTTCTGGGCTTTCATCATGTTGCATAAGTGATGCAGGTGTCCAGGCCCGAAGTCCAGTTGATAAAGTCCAGTTCCAGTTGATAAAGTCTGTTGCTGTCCAAGTGGTTGAGCCCAAGTCCAGAGCCCAAGTCCAGAAGCTTACGTGTGTTTCTTGCTGATGTGGCAATCCGTGTGAGAAAGCACACGGATTGCAGACCGTTGATCATGTCTACTTGGCTTAATCAGGATCGTTCGTTTATATGGAAAGTTGGACCTATAAATACTTGTGTTTCCTCTCTCGTCATTTAGTCGATCAGTTTCTCTTTCGTTCATCTCTTTCACTGTGTATTCTCTCTGTCTTTAGGTTACATCTGTTTATCAGATTCATCTTGAATCTGATAATCATTAGTTCTATATTTCATTGTTATAGAGTCTGTATGTTTTGGTTAACCTAGTTAATCGTTGTATCAGAGAGAATAGTGAGGTAGAGTTTGTCATTGTAATTTTGTAAGGGTTTCAAACATTGAGGGTTGGGATTCTTTGAATAAAAGTTTTATGTTTTGATTCCATGTTTGTAACAAACATGAACACATGTCTCATTCATTCATTTACGTTTGTTTATGTTCGTTAGTTTAGGTTTGTTTTAAGTTCGTTCGTTTAACTTCGTTTATATATTCATTTAAAATATGTAGGCCCATTACAACTTAGATGGGTTGGCGGGTTTACGGGTTGGTGGTAGAAATGTGTAACCTGAATCCGACACGTATTATTATTAGTGTCAAAAATTTCAACCTAACCCAACCCACATAAATTTGGGTCAACCTGTATTTTTAAATGAGTTATACATATTGACGAGTTATAAGCGGTTTATCGATAACGTGTTTGATGGTGAAGATGATTGTGAGGGATTAAATTTGTGTATTTGTTTTGAATTTTTCCTGTATCTTTTATTTTACTAGTTTTGGGTTTGATTAAATAATGGTTGTTTAGGTAATCAATTTGATTGATGGTGGTTGAGGGTTTTGTGGAAAGGTGGTGGTGGTTGGGGGGAGATTGTGGTGGTGGCCGGGGAGTGAGAGAGTTTATAATACATTTTTTTTTGTAAAAAGGGATATTATAGTAATTTCACATGGACTTAACTAGAAAACTTAACCTCCATTCAAGTCAGGAACTATCGATGCAACAAAATACAAAGCACAGATCCCATATGTGTAATTTTGAAAAGCTGAAGAGCATAGTTTTAATTTGGGGAAACCACAGGAAGCATCCGTGCAGTTTACTCAAAAAATTAACACTACTATAAAACTAAACCATGCAAGATAGAAATCGAACAAACAAAACAAAAGATATAATAGATTTTTTTTTTTCTAAATACTTAAACGGGTTAAAGGGTCAACCTGCTTTTTATATGTGTCAACCCATACCCAACCTATCTTTAATACGGGTGACCTGTTTTTTAAACGGGTGGTGTTAGCTTACCTGAGGCGGGAAACCTGTTTGGTGTCGACTGTCGTGTGTAATCTTAACGAACAAATATGTTTCGTGTTCGTCTACCTTGTTTATAAGTCTGTAACCACCCATGACCCAACCACCATCTACATCGTGCCTCTACTTCACCACGCTCAAAGCCAACACTGCTGCCTCTTTGAGTAATTTGCACGCAAACGTCGGATGTTGCAGGCCAAGTGTTCGATGTAATGCCTAAGAGAAATGGCGTTGTTTGGAATACCCCCATCTTCTTTACTTTAACAACCCCCAAATCTTCAGGTAACATTTTCATTTCCTACTATTTGCAGCCACATAGCCATTGAGAATTGATTAAGTATAAATGTGACTATGTTAGTATTTAATATATTATTTAATCTTGTGTTGGCGAATTGCAATGACATAATTAGTATCATAGTTGTATATACATATTCAATACATAAATCAATTTTAGGTATATACAATGATAATCTATAAGTACTGTGTGTTAAGTTTTAAATGCCAAGAAGCCTCTTTCCAATGATGGGTTCCCCTCAACCAGGTGGTGATGGCTCATACTCCATTATAAGCATTTAGGTAGTGGAGACTTAGCGATTGTGTGTTAAATTTTAGTTTTTTATTATTATTTTTCAACACCAATTTTTAAATTTTCTAAGGTAAATGATAGTGGGATGGCTCAATGATCTGGAGCAATCCGTAAAGAAGAACAGTTGACATAGAATTGAATTGGTTTTAAATGGTCAAAGCGCTCCCTATGCCAAATATTATTCAAATGAGACTTGCTATTAAAAATTCATCTGGATGAAGATGAGATAATGTTCAAATTAAAAACCCTAGCTACACTTTCTTGCTAATCTTTGTAAGTGAAGATAAGATTTTGTTCATGTCTGGTCGATCATCTGGATCCGTTCGAGTGCAGCATACGGCCAGCTGAAGAATCTCTTCTACAACACCGTGTTTTGTGGAGAAATCGGAAGCCAAATCAGGATCTACAACTTCAATCAAGTCATTCATTCCTTTTGAAAGTGCTTGTTCTATCAACTGTGGCAACGTCATTTGGATTCCAACTTCTTCGGTGAGTCCTGTTGGTCTTTTTCTAGTCATCAATTCCATTATTATTACTCCAAAGCTATATACATCCACTTTTGTTGTCACTTTCCTCATATATGCAAACTCTGTTGGTACAGAACATCAAAATTGATTCGTGTATTGTTAGAAATCGTTAACCGAATATTGAAAGAATAAAAGAAAGAGCTTGTGATGCGTTACCTGGTGCTAGATAACCAATGGTGCCTTGAAATGCTGATGCAGAAGAAACACTGCTTCCATCCTGGTGATGAACTCCCAGAATCCGAGCCGTCCCGAAGTCGCTAACATGAGCATCCCATTTTTCATCTAGAAGAATGTTCGAAGGCTTTAAATCACAGTGAACTATGGGGAAATCGTATCCGCAATGTAAATACACCAGTCCTCTAGAAACTGAAACCAACACATCAACTCTCTCAGAAAGATCCCATCTTGATTGATCAATCGCATGATCATGTATAACCTTATCCAGATTACCATTTTCCATATATTCAAGAACCAAAGCCCTTAATTTCCCACTCTCCCATGCATAACCAAGTACTTTCACTAGATTTCTATGCCTCAGTTTTGCTAATGTGTTCATCTCTTTGTTGAAGCTCTTATTGGATTCTGCTGAAAACTCTGTGAAATTCAGATTCTTCACTGCTATCATCCTTCCGTCTGCTAGTGTACCCTTGTACACTGTGCTTAAACTGCTTGTACCCAGAGTGTTAGCTTCATTGAATCCGTCGGTAGCATCTTCAAGTTCTTTTCTGTCAAATCTTTTGAGAGTGACACCTCGGGTGTATTTTGGTTCTGGATCCTCAGATTCTTTGACTTTCGGTTTTCGAACATGACGATAACATAATATCCCCAAAAACAGTACGAGAAGTAAAGCTAGAGATCCGAGTATTGCAAGAATCAATACGGCTTTTCTGGATATTTGATGTGAATGATTTGATTGAGTTGAGAGGGCACATGACTTGGTGTCGTTGGTAACACACAGAGACGGATTTCCAAGTAATCCGATTGCGCTAGAGTTTTTGAAAATTCCAGTATTGGGAACACGTCCTTCGAGTTGATTGAACGAGAGATTGAGATGTTTTAATGCCAATATGTTGGCAAAATTTTCAGGAATCGTGCCATTGAATTTGTTATGGGAAAGATCAACCGAAGTAAGAGATGTCAGATTTGCCATGCTTTCTGGGATCTTTCCTTCCAGCTGATTTCTTGAGAAGTTTATGTTGGAAAGAAGGTTAAGGGTAGGGAATAGTTCATCGGAGACACTACCAGAAAGCTGGTTTCCTGACAAATCAAGACTCTGCAGGTTTCTACAGTTCTGAAATGCCACAGGAATACCTCCTGACAGGTTATTGTTGGAGATATCAATGGCTTGCACCATCTCCATCTTCCCAAACTCATTTGGGATAGTTCCTGTAAGAAAGTTGTTTGAGATATTGAGATATATCTGCATATTCTTCATACTTGAAATCACTGGCCCTGGAATAGATCCAGTGAAAAAGTTGTGTGACAGGTCTACAAAGGTCAACTGGTTCAGTTTTTTCATACTCTCCCCAATCGACCCGTTAAACCTGTTTCCGCTGAGAACCAACCGAGAAAGCATCTCGAGCCTTGAAACAGAATTCAGAACTGAACCCTCAAATTTGTTGTTCATCATGTACAGTTCAGTGAGTTGTTTAAGGTCAAAGATTTTATCAGGAACCTGACCTTCTAGATTATTATCACCAATCGAAAGGCGTTGAAGGGAAGAAATGTTTGAGATTTCTATAGGGATGGTGCCTGAAAATCGGTTTTGCCCAAGATCTAACACTATCAAACTAGTTAAGTTTCCAATTTCTCGTGGGATTGGCCCGAAAAAAGAATTGCGATGAATCTGCAGCCTTTGGAGATTACTAAGGGACCCAATGCTTGAAGGAATTGGTCCCATGAGAAAGTTTGAGTTCAATGTCAAGGTATCCAAATTCACTAACCTGGATATTGATGCAGGAATTTCACCAGTAAGCTTGTTCTCATGAAGGGTCAATCTCTTCAGAGATTCCAGTGAAGAAATCTCTGAAGAAACATTCCCGGTTAGATTGTTCTTTGACAGTTGCAAATTAATTAATGATTTTAACTGAAACAACGATCTTGGAATTGTGGAGTTCAGTTGATTATCATACAACCGTAGGAACTGCAACTGATGAAGATTACCGATCTCAGCAGGAATGCTTCCAGTGAGCTTGTTGCTGTATATATTCAGAAGAGTGAGATTTTTGCAACTGCCAATTTCTGTTGGTATATTTCCAGAGAGAGAATTTTCAAACAACTGAAGAATTTGTAGTCTTGACAAATTTCCAATCTCTCTAGGAATGATACCAAAAAGTTTGTTTTGGCTAATATCAAGAGTTTGTAGTTGCTGCAAATGACCAATCGACGTCGGAATCGAACCTCCTAAACGGTTATCAAAAGCTGCAAAAAACTGAAGATTGATCAAATCACCAATTCTTTCTGGAATTGTACCGTTAAGTTTGTTGGAAATAAGACTAATTTGTTGCAAAGAAGTGCAATTGCACAAGCTATCTGGAATGATTCCAGTGATGGAATTGGTCCCCAGGTCCAGTCTCTGCAGATTTGAGAGTTTCCCGATACCTGGCGGAATATGGCCTGAGAGGGAATTTTGCCACAACTGAAGAACTTGTAATCTGGACAGATTTTCAATCTCTCTTGGAATGATACCATGTAGTAGGTTTTGACTAATATCTAGAGCTTGGAGCTCTTTCAGATGACCAATCGAAGCCGGAATCAAGCCTTCTAAAAGGTTATTAAAAGCTCCAAGAAACTGAAGATTGACCAAATCACCGATTCTATCTGGAATTGTACCGTTAAGGTTGTTGGAATCAAGATGAAGTTCTAGCAAAGAAGTGCAATCACACAAAGTCTCTGGAATAATTCCAGTGATGGAATTGTTTCCCAAGTCTAGTATCTGCAGATTTTGGAGTTTCCCCAGTTCAGATGGAATCGGGCCAGAGAGGGAATTGGTGTAAAGAATAAGCGTGGAAAGTTGTGTGCAGTATCCCAACTGGAATGGAATGCTGCCTGTGAGTGAGTTGTAAGACAAATCAAGAAGCTGGAGGCTGGAAAGGTTTCCAATAAAGGGAGAGATTTGGCCTTTGAGGTATGTTTGCTGAATCGAAATAGCAATGACCCGTTTGGTGATATTATGGCATTGGATTCCCGTCCAGTTGCAATGGTGGTTGGAATCAGCATTCCAATCGAGGAGTGCACCAGCTGGGTCGTCTGTGATTGAGTTCTTGAACTGTTTTAAAGCTTCTGCTTCATCTTCCAAGATGGAAGCTGCAGATAGAAGAGCAAGTACCAGAAAGAATAAAAGTATAATAAGGCTTTTGAGAGCCATTGTTAGCTGTGAAGTGGTGATGATTGTATGAGCAAGAAGCTGCTCTTTATACTGAAGAACTCATAGGTCAAATATTTTATTTTATTGTATTTTTGGTCAAACCTTAACGTGTGAAATCAAAATCTTTAATGCGCTGTAACTTTCAAGACTTCATTCTTATCCTAAATTGTACCCATACTCCATCCACTGTCTAGCAATCATTTTACTTATGAAAATATATATGAAAAATGATAATGGTTTGAAAGTTTCTGTTTTAATTCATTGTGTGCGTAGAATTTATAATATGGCAAGTGGATTGTACTTTTACTTGTGTTCTCTTCTAACCAAAGAAGTTAAATATGACAACGCAAAGTTGGTCAATTTCTTGGTCCTGAATCAACCTAGTTCTTGTACTTACGAATTTATGTCGACAACGGGTAGGACCCATGTATTAAACAAGTCATGTGACACAAAAATAATGTCTTATAAGTTTCTATACTTTTGTATAAGTCAAGTGAACAATGTAATATCATATACTATAGAGGTTCTATTTAAAGAAATACATGAATTCCTACAGATTTATAGTGCGTTTAGATATCATCTATCATATACATGACCTGTTTTAAATCTATATTATTCGATAAAGTAGGCCTCTTCTGAGTAAAAGGTGGTCATACTCCCCCACTTGCCAAACACACATCTTCTCTTTGACTTCCCATTCAAAATATGCTTAACTTATCTAAATTCATACATGGGTGTGTTGTCGACATATACGTTATAAGGAAGTGTTTCAAATCATATTTTATAATCTAAAGATTCATGCATGCATGTACAATCAGCCACCTTTTGTCCTATTACAATATGAACATGATACACAAGTAGAGAAACCCAATGTACAAGTTTAGGATGCAAAATGCCTGACGTCTCACGTTTCTAGTGTTTAACTAAAACCGTGTGCCAAATTCAACGCTATTGTACAGCTTGCAACAAAAAGACAGCTCCTGATATCAATATATTCTTTTTGGATTTTCCATCTTAATTAAGTACATGGTTTCATAAATAATAATACATTATAATATAATATGTTTTATTTAGCCTTTTATTACTAGTAATTTTAACACGGGTTATTCAAATAATATTATTGAATATATGTTGGATCGTTTAAGTTTGACAATCACAAAACACGTCCTTTTCTTTCTCATAACGTAAAATGATTAAAAGTCGGGCTACCTAGGATAACCCAATGGCAAAATGTGACCCCATGTGTCCGCGATCGCAGACAGCGCCCAAGCCACCATCTAAATCCCGCCGTCCGAAAGCGGAAAGCCCACTGTAATGAAACTCGGTTGGGATTAGATTCGAACTTCAGACCTCTAGCCTTAGATCCAAATCTTCACTTCCCTTCCCTTCCAATGCCAGTTGAGTTACAGCTATTGGCCACAAAACATCAAACACAAAACTTTAACAAAACTCTTACAAAGGAAAACGATAACTAGGTATAGATGAAGGGATAATTCTGATTTGAAGGATTATTTAAAAAGTTTTACTGGGATGAAGATAATTTCAAGTAAGTTTATCAGATATGTTTATCTAGTTTTTTATATCATAGTTAAAATAAAGTTGGTGTTGGGTTTGAATAATTGCAAGGTTAGTATAAATAAGGAGTAAATGGAAATAAATAATCCCAACTATTAACTATTGGCCAATAACAGTCTCAACTACGAAAATAACCACTAGCGGTCCCAACTTTCGACATATTGGTCACCGATGGTCCCAGTTAGTCTGATCACTAACGCCATTAGTTGCATCCTGATGTGGCGTCACATCAACAACCCACGTCATCGGACATTTATGACACATAGGACGCCACATCAGCAACCCACTAACGGTGTTAGTGATCAGACTAACTGGGACCATTGGTGGCCAATATGTCGAAAGTTGGGACTGATAGTGGTTATTTTCGTAGTTGGGACTGCTATTGACCAATAGTCAATAGTTGAGATTATTTATTTCAATTACTCCTATAAATAATGGTTAGATCTATTGTAATTTTTGTGCTTTAATTAATATTGATAAATAATAAAAGAGTCGTACGAGTTTATTAATCTGGTGTTTGTGTGTTTGATTAAGGGCCTGCTTTTCCAACCGTTGGTACCTGAGCCTGGAGAGTCGTTTTTAAAGAAGGGGGAGCAGCCCCTCATGAGGCTGCAATGGCGAAAAACGGCACGAAGTTGGTGAACAGCAGTTGTAGGTTATTGGACGGTGGGGTCCGATTCAGTTGGCGAAGGAGTTATATTTTGAGATATTGTTAGTAGTCAAAGATCAATTAGTTAAAGTTGGTGGCTTAAATCTTTTGGGTGAAGTTGCTCTTCGATGTGTGCATATGTATATATGGGTAGGATTATATTTGTAATGGGTGACTTCAAGGAAACATGATTTATTAATCCACTGTCCACGTATGTTTGTGTTTGGATGAAGAAAATGTATGGTGCATGGTGAATATTTTTTGCAGGCAAAGTTGGGTTTGAAACACAAGTATGGTACTAATTAGTTAACAAATGAAAGTCTGAAACAGTGGTCCTAGTTTTGTCGGGTGTTAGAATGGCCGATTCATAGCAGATAAATGGTGACCCAGTGACAGCGAGGGCTTTCGACAGGTGTTCAAGAGGGTTGCTAGGTGGTTCAGGTTAGTGGTGTCACGGGGATTACTGTTGGGAAAGCAGTTATGACAGGTGATCAGTTCATTTCAATTTATTATTGGTTATGAGCTTCACTCGTTAGCAACTTTTTAATCCATGTGAGATCAAAACTCGGTTGTGACATACGGCAAAAATCGGTATGTTTCTGTACATAATTAGTATTGTAACTAACGATTTTAAGTGCATAGTTAAATTAATTTAACCTCTAGAGAATAACAAATTCCCCATAGGATGCATAGAGTTGCATCGTTTTAATTAAAAGCATGGCGGAATTGCATGCGAATAAACTTGTCCGGTACGAACGTTAGCGATTACCCGGCAACAAATAAATAACCGAAAACGATCCCGAATGCCGAGGAAGTAAAATAAAACGGCATAATTACAAAATATAAAGTGTTTTGGAACTCCAAAAACACCAAATGGTTACACAAAACCAAAATCCCGGTAACGAATAAAGTTCGTGTACTGCGCCCGATAGGTGTATAACTTATATTTTCACCCAACAAAAGCCTAAAAACTTATCAACTCTTATGCAAGACAATGTTTAAGGGTTATTAAACGAAATTTTAATGTCCGGATAACTCGTATTTGAAAACCGATTAAAACCCGACAAAACCCAAAAATTATATAATTGAGTATTAATAATAAGTGGAAGATATTTTTGGAAGTGGGACCCACAAAATCTCCACCAAAATCAACCCCATATCCTTCACATGCTCAAACCATTTTTCATCAAGCAGATGACTTTCTAATATTCCAATATTTCAACTCTAAAATCCTGGGATTTAATAAGTGGAAGATATCTTTCCCTTTAATCATGGGATTTAAGCATGGACTTTCTAATATTCCAACTCTAAAATCATGGGATTTAATTGAGTTTTAATAATAAGTGGAAGATATCTTTCCCTTTAATCATGGGATTTAAGCATGGACTTCAGATATGTTTTGATATGTTGTACCATGTAGATCATACACAGACTTTCTAATATTCCAACTCTAAAATCCTTCCATTCAAACCATTTTTCATCAAGTTTAAGGTGTGTTTTAAGCTTGGAGCTTAATCTCCTTGGAAGAACACACTAAACCCCCATCCAAGATCAAGTGTTTTTGACTTTCCTAGCCTTGTGCTAGTTGTAAGTATTCTTGATCTTGTTTTTATTCTTAAAAGTTTATGTTTTGAGGTTTAGAAAGCAAGTTGTACATAAAGTTTTGACATGGTTTTAAACATATGATATGTGTGTTTTTGTAAACTAAAATGGATGATGTAAAAATATTAATGTAGGTCGTGGGTTGGTGATGTATTATTGTTGTGTTTGTAGTTTTCAAAAGTTCACATAGATTTGATTAAAATGGTGATCTAAACATTGTAAGTAAATGTAACTGTAATACACGTGAAAGTGGTTTTAATCACCATGAAATGATCATCTAGAGTTCAATATAATGTGGATCTTGTTGGAAAAAGAAGAATGATAAAGTTAAGGGGCTGTTTGGTAAGTGCTGAACCAGTAAGAGGTCTGAATGGGTAAGAGGGTCTGAATCAGTAAGTGCTGAACCAGTAAACTGGTGTTAGGTTAAACCACTGAATAACTCTATAAAATCACTATTTTACCCTTAATATATTTTTTATAAAAACATAAAAATCAAAGACACACTTGACACCACACAACATAAAAAATCTTTCTTTTTCTTTCCCACCTACTTTTCCTTTCCCTGTTTATTTTCTTTATCAACAACAACAAACACATACACATTCCACACAACCAAACACATACATGATCTCCCTTCCCATGTTTCATTTTCTTTCTTGTTCTAAAATCAAACATACACACACCACACCACAGAAACAGTTGGGTGGAAGAGAGGGAGGCGGCGGCGCTATTGGGTGGTGAGGAGAGGGAGGAGTAGGGCGGCGTTGTTGTGTGGTGAGGAGAGGGAGGATTAGGGCGGTGCTGTTGGGTGGTGAGGAGAGGGAGGAGGAAGACAGCGGCCGGCGGGAGGTGGTGAGGAGAGGGGTGGGGGCGGCGGCCAACGGAGGTGGTGAGGAAAGGGGTGGGGGCGGAGGTGTTGGGTGATGGTGTGTAGGTTGTTCTTGATAAAGAGAAGAGAAGGAAATACAGAGGAGAAGGGTAGCAAGGGTATTATTTTCATTCAGCAATGTTTTGATGTTGTAGTGGGCAGACTTAACTGAATGATTAAGAGGGTGGGATTTTTGCAACCAAACACCTCTAACCTCTGTCCGAATAAGAGGTTCACCTCTTAATGAACCATTAAGAGGTGAACCAAATAGCCCCTAAATCTTCAAAGTTTATGACAAAAAGACACAAAGTTACATTGTTATTGAGGTGAAACTCACATCCCCCTTTTTAATTGTTTTCTAAACTTTTTTGGGGAAAGATATGTTTGTAAATTGTCGTAATGTAAAATCTCGACCGACAAGATCTTAGTATGTTTACGGGAAGATAAATATACAATAAAGTGAATCGGGTCGTAGATGATAAGTAGCATGATGGGTACCCGAGTAGCGGAAACCATGTCGGGGTAGGCCCTCGCGTGTTCACTGTAACCATTAATTCATTGTGTATGAAACCAAAGGAATATTTGGATAGTCCTATTGGTGCCTGGAAATGCCCACCCCTGGTTGATAGCGTCAACCCGGTAATGACAAGGGGTGCACGTATTCTGAACTGGGTTGTTGTTTCGACAAACAACTCGCACGGGGGCAAACATATTGTGTAGTCTTGGTTTGGTTATGGGCTCAGGCTTGGTCGTTGTTGTCATATAGGAGCTCGCTACTCCTTATATATGACACTACTTAATCTAGATCTGTTACGGATATGATTTGAAATGTTTTGTGATGTGAAACTTAAACCTATGAACTCACCAATATGTATATGTTGACGTCTTTTTAAACATATCTTTCAGGTAACTAAGTATTGAACAGATTTGTGGCTAATACGGTGGAATACAGGACGTCGGAATCTTGTCGTGGGTTTTACCTATATTTACCATTGGGTTGGGAGATAGATGGGAAACTCTTACTTTGAACTTGATGTAAATGTTCAGTGTAATGTTTGATAAAAAAAAATATATATGTATTTTCGACATCTTAAGGTAACGATCTTTTCTAAGTAAATATGTTTGTGTAATCTTGACTTTGACATACTTTTGAGCGTTGTGCCACGTGTTTTCGCTGTTGGCATGGTGTGACATCAGTCCCTCCTGCCAATGATAAGAACAGAGTAACCTTATCTGATCGGATTTGCGGGTAGACGAACGGAAGAAGATTCGTCAAAGTCAGGTGCTTTGAATCTTGTTGTGTCTAGGATGGGCAGAAGAAAACGATAGAAGCAGGGAGCTTGTTTTTTTTCCTTCGTCGGTGGTCAAGAACGGTGTAGTTCCAGGACCTAGGATGAGGGATGTCAAACTTGGTCAAGGAATTGAAATTGGCGATAACAGTGCGGATGTGAAGTGGGTCCAAATCAGAATTAAGGGGGTAAATGAATGGATAATTCTGATTTGGAAGACTATTTAGAAAGTTTAATTATGTTGAAGATAATTTCAAGTTGGTTTATTAGATACGTTTATCTAGTTGTTTGGTATGTTATGACATTATTTCCAATGTTTATTACTTGGATTGGTGCATTTTTATATGTTATTTTTCCTTCTTTTTCATGTGACTTTCTAATAGGGGTGCAAATGAGTCGAGCCGAGCGTGAGCTCAACCACGTTCAAGCTCGATTAACTTATGAGAGCTCGAGCTTAGTTTTCAAAGCTCGAGCTTTGCTCGTTTATTATCTATTAGTTAATATATTAAATAAAAATATGTACATAATAGTTCGTTTAGGCCCGTGAGTTAGATAAGTGAAGCTCGAGCTCGGGCTCGTTTACTAAACAAGTTTAAATGAGGGGTAAATATTATTAGGAAAATAATAATACAGTAAGGCTCGATAAGGCTCGACGAGCCAAACGAGCTTCATATGCCAAGCTTGAGCTCGGGCTTGATAAATAAACGAGCTTTGTTTTAGGCTTGAGCTCGATAAAACTCTTTCGAGCTTTTTACCGAGCCGAGCTCGAGTAGCGCATGAGCGGCTTGGCTCGGCTCGGCTCGTTTGTACCCCTATTTTCTAATTTGTGTAGATTATGGAGCAATCTATTCCCGTTTGACACACGATTATATATGTTAGTTATAAATTATGAAAACGTATATAGGAGTGTTCGTGCAAATTTGTGGATCAACAGCGAAATATGAGAATGATGTGAAATAAAATTCAAATAATTCAAAATTAATGTAATTTGAGTTTATCTTGGCAAAGGTATAAAAAAAAATGTTTGGATGGTGGGTTGAAAAAGATTTTTTGGGTTTGAATAAGGGGAAAAGATGTGAAAAATGACTTTTTCAAAAAGTTAGTAATGTGTAACTTTTTAAAAAATGAAATAAGGAGGTGAAGAAGTAGATAAGTTATAAGTTTATCAAAACATGCCCTAAATGAGCTGAGCCGCTCACTTGTGAATTACTCAAGATAAACTTGCTAAAAGTTCGAATCGAGCCGTCACATTAGAGATGAGATCGGTACCGTACCTGTACCCGTACCGAAAATACCGGTACCGAATTTGAACAAAAGTGGGTACCGAATATATAGGTACAGTACGGGTATCGGTACCGGTATTTCGGTACGGTGCCCGTTTTGGTACCACTTTGTTATGTTTTTTTTTATTACTCGTACGGGTATCAAGTAGGTAAACCATTACGAGTATCAATACTATACGGGTACCAAATTGATTAAATTGGTACGAGTACCAATATGGTACATGTACCAAATAAGTAAAATTGATACAAATACCATAATACGAAGCAGAGGTGAAGGTTACTTGGGGCCAGGGGTGGCCCTAGCCCCTCCCCCCCCCCCTGTTTTTTGGTGCAGTAGTGAAAATTTGTGATTTTCGTAGGTAAATTGTGTCCGGGTTGAGTCCGCCCCCGCTGATTTTCCACTATTGATCGAAAAAATTTGAGTTCGGCCCCTGCCGATTTCAAAACCAAGCTTCGCCACTGATACTGATACCTACCAAAGGTAAGAATACTGAAATCAATAAAAGTATACTGAGTACCCAAAATTAGTACGGGTACAAATACAAATACCGGTATGAGTATCGGTATAGATACTCGGGAAAAAAAAATACTCATCCCTGGTTCACATAGTCACATTATACGATATCACAAATAAAACTAGTATAATCCAAATTGCAAGCATGCACCAAAGTAGCTAAACTAGTATGACCCATGAAAAAGATGAAGCTTCTTCAACTACCCAACCACCCAAAGCCACCATCATCACTTGCCACCAAGTCCCACAATGCTCTAATCAACCGCCACTCATCCACCGGTGATCACCGCCATGTCCTCCTCCTCTACCTCACCATGCTCAATACCCACATCCCACCTGACCCTTACACTTACCCAAGCATGCTCAAAGCCTGCACTTCTTTAAACCTCTTTTCACTCGGCCTTTCCTTCCACCAACACCTCATCGTTAATGGGTATTCCTCCGATTCCTACATTTCCGCTTCTTTAATCAACTTCTATTCAAAATTCGGATTTGCTGACGTTGCTTACAAAGTGTTCGACGTAATGCCTGAGAGAAATGTTGTCCATGGACTGCGGTTATCGGGTGTTATACTCGATCTGGGGATGTGGATACCGCGTTTCGTATGTATAAAAAGATGCAATGTGAAGGAGTTAGACCGAGTTCGGTTACTATATTAACTATGGTTTCTGGTGTTTCAGAATATGCTCATGTTCAGTCTTTTCATGCTTGTTCCATCCGATACGGGTTCGTTGGTGATTTGGCTTTAGCAAATAGTGTGTTGAATTCGTATGGGAAATGTCGAAGACTGTCTGATGCTGGTAACTTGTTTGAATCGATGGATAAACGAGATATTGTTTCTTGGAATTCTTTGGCTTCTGCTTATGCTTTGGTTGGTAACGTTGGAGGAATCTCGCAGCTTTTATACAGGATGTGTTCGAGTGAATTGGAGCCTGATCAGCAGACGTTCGGGTCGTTGATCTCTGCTGTTACAAGACAAGGGAACCAATACATTGGAAAGGTGGTGCATGGGAAAATAGTAAGTAGTGGTTTTGAAGTGGATCTTCAAGTTAAAACACTACTTATAACAATGTATCTTAAGTTTAAGGATCTCATGACTGCGTGTCAGCTATTTGAATCGACTCCAGATAAAGACATGATCTTGTGGACTGCAATGATCTCTGGCCTTTTGCAGAATGAAGGTCCGGATAATCATTATTATTTTTTCATAAAATGTTGGTTTCTAAGGTGATCCCGTCTACAACCACCATAGCTTGTGCTCTTGCGGCGTGTGCCCAATTGGGATCCTTTCGTGTAGGAACCTCAATCATGGTTACATGTTAAGACAGCAAATCCCAGTAGATATTCCCACTCATAACTCTCTTGTTACTATGTATGCAAAATGTGGCCAACTTGATAAAAGCTGTTTTGTTTTTGAATCAATGAATTATAAAGATGTTGTGACCTGGAATGCGATGGTTGCAGGGCACGCGCAAAATGGTCAGTTATCCAATGCTTTATATGTATTCAATGAGATGAGAAAATCATTTGAGAAACCAGACGCGGTAACAGTAGTATCTCTTCTTCAAGCCTGTGCATCCGTTGGAGCTCATCATCAAGGAAAATGGATACACAATTTTATAATTAGGAATTCTCTTTGAATCATCCCTATTAATCGATACAGCTTTAATAGATATGTATTTCAAATGTGGAAACATAGACAATGCGAGAAAGTGTTTTGACCGAATGTCAAAGCATGACGTGGTGACATGGAGCACAATGATTGGTGGATATGGCAGTCATGGTAAAGGGGAGGATGCTTTAGAAATGTTCATGGAGTTCTTGCAATCTGGGCTAGAACCAAATCATGTTATTTTCTTATCTGTTCTATATTCTTGCAGCCACAATGGGCTTGTTGATGAAGGTCTTGCCCTTTTCAATACTATGAAGGATCGTTACAAGATCGAGCCAAAACTCGAGCATTGTGCATGCATTGTTGATCTTCTTTGTCGAGCTGGAAGGACAACAGACGCATATGATTTCTACAAGAAAACGTTTATGGAACCAGTTGTTGATGTTTTAGGGATTCTTCTAGATGCTTGCAGGAGTAAAGGTAATAAGGAACTTGGAGATGTTATCGCAAGTGAAATACACAGGTTAAAACCTGAAGATGCTGGAAATTTGGTACAGTTGGTTCATAACTATGCTTCAAGTGCTGAATGGGATGGTGTGGGTCAGGCATGGGTGCAAATGAGGTCACTTGGTTAAAAAAGATTCCGGCTTGGAGTTTTATTGAATTAAATGGGAATATTACAACCTTTTTTAAGACCATAGTTCGCATCCTGAATATAATGACATAGTAATGTGTTTGAAATCCATGACTGTGCATATAAAACCTAGAAAATCGGTTACAGATTCTTTAGAAGGATATGCATATTAGTAATGTATGCATCTATGTGTTTCACCTTTGACTTAAGTCAACTAGGATTTATTTGCTCATAAATTATTGCTTATTCCTAAGCAAACTAATTTGGCTTGTGGAGGTCCACCTATGGCTATACCGATGGTAATCAGTTTGTGATCAGGAATGGAGTTGTGGGCTTTCAGATTCGGTTATGAGTAGTAATTTAGGTGGTATGGGACTGATGGGTCGGTTGGGTGGAACTGGGGTGTTATGGTTTGCTGCAGGGTCTCCAGCGGTTTCTAGGTACTTGATTGTGACAAAATGTGAAACAATATCTACTCTTTTGGATGCAGAGATTAAGGTAGAGGTGAAGTGCGAAAATGCAGACACTGTCTTGAAGCCTAAGCAAGAAGTTATTACTAAATCTGCACAGATCAAATAATCCATGAACATAATATAAAGTAACTGTGTTCAAGTTGATTATAGCAAGAATCATAATCAGATGGTTAAATTAAGATTTTGTTATACAATCATGTTAATAAATGTTGTATTTGATTGGTTATTGCCTCATTGTGACTTCAATGTGTATAGTATTAGTAACTTAAAAAAGGACACCCAAACATCCAAAATAGTAATTACGTAGCGTTTTTTTTTCCCGAAACTTAATGGTGACAAATCTGAAAGACACCGTCCGAACAACTTTGACACCAATACGTGTTTTTATGGCAACTGTTATAAGTTGCGTTCAAAACAAAGTTGTATTTGCAAGAAAGGTTGTTTTTGCCGTACCAATACCTCGACGGTCCATATACTTATACTATCCAAACAATATTGTATCAGTTCTGTATTTTTACCGGCCAAATTCCTGCCGCAAAAAGCATGGGAAATTTTCCACTAGTTAGGATATTTAGGGATGTTTGGCTTTTCAGTAGAATTGAATTCTGAATAGTATTTCTTATCTAGTTTAGTTTGCATGATTCATCAGAATTAATCATCCAACAAATTTTCAAGCTAGACGCAGTCATCGCACCTCCACCTACAAAACTGTTATAATCGCCCTTTAATCGCTGTCACACTTACCATTGCCACCGCTGCTGCAAAAACCAGCATCAGTGCAGCCGCAATCACTATGGTAGCCAAGATCATAAATTAGCTAGTACTTTTATCATTGTGCAAAAGATAACCACACTAAATTCATCAAGGAAAAACCAACATAAAAAAAAAGCACAAACGTAACAATCATACAATAAATAGACATTATACTAATCGTCACAAACAGCACATAAATAACCACACTAAATTCATAGGTTCATCATTCTCACATAAGAAAGCAAGTAAAACTACCCTTTACCCAGCTAGGCACCTCCCGAAACAAAGGCAACAACATTCCGACAGCAGGGGTACAGTCGTCGTCATAACGGCAACCTGGTTGCAGATTTTAACCTGACAAATTTCCGAAGCCCATTTTATGGGCTTCAACTTTTAGAGACTTCAAGTATTTAACAGCTTCATCAAGAACATCAACTGTATTCATTTGTGGGTTACCGCCAGGCACAATTCCTCTAAGTGACTTCACCATCTTCCTCATCTTTTCATGTTTTCCTGAACTACCCTTTGACCTGTGAGATGACGTTGACCCAACCCACTTGTTTCTTGGTTTTGAAGAGCAAGAATCACATGTATCATACGTGTCATTACCGTCAGTCCGTGCTGTGCTAACCTCTTCTTCTTCATATTCTTCTTCTTCATATTCTTCATCTTCATCTTCGTCATCAAAGCTCAACAAGGCGTCAATATCAGCTGAATCTTCTTCCAAAATCCTAGAGGTGTTTACGTCTTTTTGCATCAGTTCAGCATCAGGGAAATAAGGTCGTCCCATGTTTAGACCAGGGTTGTACATGATCTGACTACGATTATCTGTCCTGTCAAAGATAATGAAATTTCTCGGGCAATCCCGTGATGGATGGAAGTCAACATTTTGACCAAAGAACGATGAAATACGGTGATCGGGTAAGTACCCATTACCCACTTGATCTTGATTTAAGGGGAAATTTTGTTGGTCACCCTGCATTAATTCTTTTAACAAACGTGTCTGAACTTGTGCCTTTGTTGTATGTCGTTTCAGTTCTTGGGCTTACTAACTGGCTTAGTGTGATCTTAAAAGAAAAGGAGAATCTTAAAGGCGATGAGTAGAGCAAACGATGCACTTTCAAGTTATTTCCATTTTTGTACCCAGAGATTTTATGTTCCAACTTAGTAATAACCACCAACAACTAACCGATCAATATTCTTAACGTCTTCTAATGTGAAAAAACAACCAAAAGGGCAAACCTTGCCAACCTCTACAAGCTTTAGTTATGGAAAGTCTACGTAACAGGCTTAAGCAACTGACGGAAATATTCAGCCTGTAACAAAGCACAAGTGAATGGTTATTGGTCCTTCAGCTCCAAATGAAGGTAAAGGTTGACTTTTGAGGTCAAACAGATACTTACGACAAAGATAACAATAAAATAAAAAATGTACAACGAAACGCAAATAAACTATTTGTTCATCGGGTTTTAAAAAAAAAAAGATGAAGGCTGACCATAGCGTCAAACAGAACATTCACTATGAACGCTTTGACTTTTCAGGTCAAATAAGGCAAGCTTCCAATTTCATATCGACACGATTTAGGCTATGCTTTAAGAATTGAGAATATGCAACTCATAAAACCTTTACGAATGATAAGAATCAAAATTGCATTCTACTCCAAATCATAATATTCCCTATATCCATTTTATACCATAAAATCACCTGGTTGACCAAAAAGTCAAAGGGTGTGATAAAAAGATAGCATAAAACATATACCTGGCAAACTTTCATCAAATTGTAATAAGCAATCACCCCAACACTCATTTTAGTTTTCCCAACTTCTTTCACAGTTTGTATTCTCCTTTTCGAAACACCAATGAACATTCTCAGTCCTCCAACCAATATGCAAAGATAAAAATATACCAAGTAACAGAAATAACAAAAAACAAGCCTGCAAAAAAGCCAATATCCCAAATAAAAAAGTCAACATTCTACTTTTGAGCAGCTAATAATTTATGCTACATATAAAAATGAACTTAAACATGCGGCAAAGAACGATAAATTAACAAAAGGAGATGCATCTCACCTTAGTAAAATCAAATTACAGTATAAAACGGAAAAACACGGATAAGCGAGAACACTTTACACAATAGCTCACTCCCAAAGAGGTCCACGGCATTTTGATCGACTTATTCGAATTCAATTTTTGTGATGATCCCTACACCAAAGAAATAACATACTCAATAGTCAAACCAGAAACATAAAATCTCTTCTTATACTTATGTACCCAACATATCATGAATATATATATATATATATATGTACTGAATAAAAAGGAGTCAATAGATGTTACAAACATATTTGTGATTAAAGCTGTTAACCATCTTGACTCAAATTAAAAACAAAATCATTAATTTCACATTTGTTTCAATATTGAGTTTATTTCTTTACCTACTAAAGTAGTAATACAACTATCTATACCCTACTTGATCACAGAATCATGATCAAAATAATATATTCTGATTAAGTTTATTTACTTGATGATATCTGTGAGGATAAATAAAAATACAACTGCACATAAATTAATGAACAAACTAGTGAAATTACAGATCTAAAGAATTAAACATTTAATTTAAGGATATATAAAGTAAACTAAAATATTTCTTCAACAAAAGATCCACCCTTTCAGGATTGAATTCCCAGTATCTATTTGATAAACATGATAAACTCCAAATATGAAAATTACACCATACACAAAAGGCCAAAATTCAGATTCTTGAAAAAAGATCAACCTTTATGCAGTTAAACTCTTAATTCTTGATCTTTAATATCAAACAAAAAACTTTCTAAAACTTAACAACAAACACCTGCAATTTAATCAACAAAATCACTAAACAAACCAGTTGAAACAAACCAAGATTAAGATTCTTGAGAAAAATATATATACATAAAAAATGAAATTTTTGAAACAAAACTAGAAAGATCTAACAGAAAGCTCTTGAATTTGATGAAGAAAAGCATTAAATTACAGAAATAGAAGATACCCAGATCAGATTTATGTAAAAAAGATTAAAGCTTTGAAAGAAAAGAGATAAGTTATTGATTCATACCCAAATGAAGAAAGAAGAAAACTTTAAGAAAGATGTAATTGATGGAGTGAAGGAAGTTTAATGAATGAGCGGTGAGGTGAGGTGAGGGAGGACAAGTAATAAAATGGAGAAGAGAGTGGGTTTAGATGTTGGGGACAGTGTGCTTTTTTTTATTGTTCTGCTTTTTGTGCAGGTGAGAGTCAAATAGGGAGAATGTGGGCCGTTGGATGAAGATGTTGGATGAAAGATGAGCGTTGGATTGGATGTTGAGAGCACGCGTGAGCGTGATGAGGAGGAGGTTTGACAAATGCGTGAGAGAGATCCTGTCACATATCTAATCTCTTGGAATTTGGTTTACTTTTTAAGTAATTAACTACACCAATCTGCGCGCCCCAAACGTCTTGGAGAAGTGAGAAAGAGTGGGTACAAGTCTGTTTGAGGAAGAGGTGAGGAAGAGCTTTTGAAGGGTTATGTCTTCCAAAAAACAAACAATCTGCGCGCCCCAAACGTCTGCCCGCGTCTGCACGGCGCAGACAGAAGTGGTCAGAAGTACTTCTGACCAAAAAACAAACACCACCCAAGTAAACCACTTCCCTTTTCTTTTTTCTTTTTTTCCTTTTGTTTTTTTAACTTGTTTGTTATTATTATTTTTTATTATTATTAATTACTAATTATTATCATTAGTTTTGGGTTTTCTTTTCTTAATCATGTTATAACATCATTTGATTGACTTCTAAGTCTATTATTATTAACATATATATTACTAGAATCGATGAACTTTTTATATAAATTATGAATTGTGGTGACAACCATAATGAAATGAAAGTATTTGGTTGATTACCATCTTGTCACCCTCGTACCATCTCTATTTTCTAATAATATAATATATAATAAAGCATTAATTAAGGTTAATTTAAGGAAAAAAGACCACCTAATACTTTAACCCGATTTGACTAAAGGTGCATGTGACATTGCAACTTATAGCGTTCACACTATATTTTACACCGTCACCCTTATAATTTAGCTACAACTCATTTTTATCTCTAAGTTCGACTTTTAAAAAACTCTTAGTTTCTTAATTCTGATTCTTTATTTATGTCTCCATTTGAATAAATAATCTCTCTTTTGTTGTTCCTTCTCTTACTTTCACCTCTCAAAAACACAATAAAAAGGAGTGAGGAATGAATAGTGAATCCTTAAATATACAGGATTAGAAAATGGACCCAAATTTAATCCTTATATATTTAGGGAATGAAGAGGAGTACCATTCTTTATGCGTAATTCCTTTTTACGCCTTTGTACACTAACCTACTTTTTCATTTATAATCCTTCAAAAAAATATATAGGATACTGGTTTATAAAGTAAAAAGACCTATGGATTCCTAGAAATTCATACCCAAACAATACTCGTGAACAATGGTAACAAAAACTAAAGTGCAAGAAAAGAAAAAAAAAACATCTAGTTGTTAGAGTACATAGTGTGAGGGTGTGGAACAGGGATGTGAAGCCCCTCATGCCATTAACATCACCCCTTGTGTGGCGTAAAAGCTGTTGGAAATATGTGAATGGATAGATTTTATTGAAGTTATAATTTGATAAATTATAATTATTAATAAGACCTTAATGTGTGAATTAAAGACTAAAACTCTTGAGTTTTATGTCTTTGATGAGAGGTCTTTAAGTCTTTTAATTAGAGATTTATGTCACTTAATTAGAGTCTTTATGTCTCAAATTAAGTCTCTAATTAAGAAGACTTTTATACATCCATGTTCTTATATAATGGTAGACTTTGTGCTTCATTTGGAGATGTATATGTAGAAAAAAAAATACTTACACACATAACCGACATATGTACTCGGATACATTGATCGATTTCTGCAAAAAACTTTTAGAAGCGTCTTGTTCCGGTTTCTTTTCAGGCAAGTGGGATAGTCCGGCAGTGCACCATCGCCACTGTTTCGAACCGGTGTACCCTGGGAACAGACGAAGAATCTGTTTAAGGGAATTGTGTTAAACACAAGCACGGTTCACTTCTATAATTTCGTTTTCTATTATAGTTTATTGCAGCAAGTACAGGGACTCGGAAACACGCGAGCTTCATGTACAAGAGGCGTTGAGGCGACCACAATGTAAGTTTTCTAACAAACTTAAACAGATTAGTAAACAAACTTTCATGTTCTTCCTAAGGAATTTGGGTTCGCGAAAGTTTGTACATGTTTTCTTTGGTACATTGAATTGGATTACATTCATGATGGGAATGCAATCTTTAATCCGAAAGATTGTTTCTACAAAATGAATTTTTGATTTAATTTTCGGATTCATGGGTTTTGAGTTATATTTAGATAAACCGGACTATGAAACATTTCTAATATGTGTTTAAACATTTTTTTTTTGAATTTTTAATGATAGTAATAGAAAAGACATATTAGTTGAAAACCCATGTAAACTTGGTGATCATGTTTTCTTTCTAGTAAGCATATTAGAAAGATAATTTCAAAGTATTTGAAATGTTTACTTTTCTAATGAGAATATTGGAAAATAAACGGTTTCGAAATAGAATGTTTTGAAACATGCATTTCTAACAAGCGTGTTAGAATCGACGACGTTGAAAGAATAACGTGTCATGAAACATTTCTAATAAGCGTAATTAGAAATTATTATTTACAAAAATCTAAGTTAATGTGTAAACTTTTAGATTGATTTCTCTAACGGACGTGTTAGAAATTGATGATTTTGTAAAGACTAAATAAGGTGTTTATATTTCTAACAAGTAGTGTTAGAAAAGATTGTTGTACAAAATACACAATTGTGTTGGAAATGATTATTTTGAAAAAATAATCAACATTTAAACCGGTTTGGTTAAAATTTGACGGTTTCGAACAAGCGAGTTTGAAACGGGTATATTTTGGAAAATCCAAAGTCAATACCATTTATGTAGATGGTTTAATTTTCTAACGAGGGTGTTAGAAATGGTTTATTTTATATAAACCAATAAGTTCTAAAATGATTGTCATAATCATGTATTTCTAACAAACATGTTAGAAACGGTTGAGAATATAAACCAATGATATTTAAAACGATTTTGGTAATCGTTTATTTCTAACGGTGGTGTTAGAAAAGGTTTTTTAACCAAAACTCTATATGATGAAACGTGTAAGCGTTTGTATTCTAACAAGTGAGTTAGAATGGTTTTGAATAATAAAACTATATTAGAGTTCATGGTTTTGATGTGTAATCAAAACATAAATATGTATAGTTTATGAAAAATACCTGTGAAAGCAGAAGTGTTTTGTCTGAATAAAACATGTGTTTTGCAAATTATATATGGTTTGATACTTGTATGAGAAGTATGATGACTTGAACCATATAATAGTCTAGAGAGACTATTTAGTGTAAAACAACTTATATTGTTTTGGACATATTTACTTCTTTGACTACTTGTGAGTAGTTAAGTATAAACAACTTTGTTGTTTTGAACATTGTATTGAGGGAGTACCTCGAAAAATGCCACGAGACGATATAATTGTTATTATTTCGTCGAACGATAAAGTGTTGAAGAGAATAAAACTTTGAGATTTGATGTTTATATATCCTTATATGAATCCGTTTAAATATATATGTTATATGTATTTTGGATTATATTGAAAATTATAATTTGGTAAATTATAATTATTAATTGGAATCTTAATGAAGAGTAAACTCTTGAGTAGAGTTTTATGTTTCTAATTAAAGTTTTTATGACACTTAATTAGAGCTTTTTATGTCAATTTATTAGAGCCTTTATGTATAAAATTAAGTCTCTAATTAAGTGACTAAGAAGAAAAACTCTTCATCCATCCCCATTGAGATAATCATGATAAACGTGGCAAGTGTATTGAGGTTAAATACACGAAAACGAGATATGTCGTCAAATGTTGAGAGCATCAACATAGAATTGAACAAATGTATTTTCGATGACTATAACATATGATAGGAATATATGTTATTATTCATAAGTCGTTGATAAATTTTGCGAGATTTATTATAAAAGACTTACAATAGTGATGGACGTGTAGAGTTTCTACAAACCATCAATGTTGGTTGAACTATATGAAGGATTCGTGATATATTTTGGGGAGAGTCACCCAATAAATAAGTTCAACAAATATATACATATCACTTAGGGATATGTGAATGTCATGTCATGTCATGTCGTTGAGTGTCAATCTAATTGACTTGTTGATGATGAATATGTTCATCAAAGTGACTTATATTAAGACTTATGTTTAAGTCCTAAAGAGTCAATGGTGAAGCCTTGGAAATTAAAGGCAAACGAGTCTTGATCCTAATGGATGGAATTAATTATGGTTTTGAAGCATTCTTTAAACCAATGTTTTGGAATGGTAAACAAAATCTCATTTTGTGTCTAAACTAAGAAGTGAATGTTAAGAAGAGATAATGAGTTATCTCTTAAGGCTGTGAAGAATCAGAATGAGGCATCTTCTGTTCACATGCTAAGTATTCGTAGTCTAAAGCATGCTAGACTAATACTTGTTAATTTAGATGCTCCACGGAGAATAAATTAACTTTGAACATTCAAACATATGTGACAGCATAAGAATGTATTTTGTAAAAGCAAATATATAATTCATTAAAAAGGATGACTCGAAAGGACCGAATAAATAGTTCATTGATTATGAAACTATTTAGCTGAATATGAGGAGAACTCATATAGCCTAGAAAACGGTTCGTGTGAAAAATATGGGTTGAGTAATATAATGGATGACCTCAATAACACAAAGATATAAGATAGTTGCTATCTTATCACGGGTGTTTAATGTCATCATGAGTGGTATTACTCAAACTTAATCAAAGTGCAAGCAATGCGGGGGAAGAGCCATTTAAGAAACAATCCGTAGGGATGTAAAAATGGTACTTGAGAAGTTTTCAAGGTACATATGAAAGGAAGAAACTTTCATCACCCCATTTGGTAGTTATCCAATAACACTTAAGTGTGGAGGTGACTTGCAATTGAAAATAGAAGGTTTGATATGAACGGATGTGATTTTGGGAAGCACAAATCACACGAACCTAGAATAGACTTGTTATAAGTCAGTCCTATTATGTGGACAAAATTCTTGAGAAGTTCAATGGAAATGACTCTAGTGTGGCTAGAAGTTTCATTGACACGAGTCAATGTCTAGCTAAGAATCGAGGTGGGTCTGTTAACCAATTAGAGTACTCAAGAATTATTGGCAGCCTGATGTATCTGATGAGTTGTATCAGACCAGACTTAGCAAACAAGCTAAGTAGATACACGAGCAACTAAGTTTAATTCATTGGAATTACGTGACACAGGTGCTTTGGTAATTAGGATACATACGAAACTACGGGCTGTAATATAAAAGATATCCAGCAGTTGTTGAAGGTTACTATGATGCGAATTGGATATCTGACACGAATGATTCCAAGGCAATGAGTGGATATTTGTTCACACTTGGAGGTGCCGCGATAACATGGAAATCATCTAAGCAAATGTTTATTGCTAGATCCATGATGGAATCAAAATTCATCGCTTTGGATAAAGAGGATGAATAGGCAGAATGGCTACGTCAATTTGTTAAGGATATACCTAGGTGGCCGAAGCCGGCATTGGCCCAATGAATACGCTGTGATAGTCAATCGGTAATTGGCAGAGCTCATATCACAATGTGTATCATTAAGAATAGGTATATAAGACGTAGGCATGATCGGTACGACAACTAATCTCTATAAGAGTTATCACTATTGACTATGTGAAGTCAAAGGATAACATCGCGGATCCGCTAACAAAAGGCTTAAGCAGAGAGTTAGTTTAGAAGTCGTCAATGGGAATGGGACTAAAGCCCATGAAAGGCTAAGTTTATGCGAAGGAAAACCTAACTCAGCTGACTGGAGATCCCAAGATCTGAGTTCAATAGGACAACCTAATTGTATGAACTTGCGAAGGTCACTGTGGGGAAGAGTTGTTGGAAATCCCACATTTTGAAAAAAGGGAGCTTACTATTAATTAAATAAGCTTCCTAGTCCATTCCTAAAAAGTGACAAGGTTGAGGTTAAGCCTATGGCTTTTAATGATTTGACTGAGGTAACCAATCCCAGTAGATCACCTATGTGAGAGAGAAGTGGGGTCGCTTCGAAGGGTATTGTTGGGGCACAATACTTAAGAGCTCTCGCAGAACCAGGCACGTGTCCATGACCATAACGGACACAACTATGAGGACTTGACGTTGTCAGGGAGAGTCTTGTGTGAAGCGCATTGTCGTCCACACAAACGGCAGACGAGTTCAAAGACATCGCGTTCTACTCAGAGCTAGTGGGCTAAGTGCGTTTCATAAGCGAAGGTTCAAAGGGTCACACCTACCTATCGTATGCAAAACTCAACTGTTGAAATTTAATCGGAATGAGGTTTGTTTCTGAATATGACTCCCTTTCATGTGGGGGTTTGTTGAAACTTTTGTGTGTTTTGAATAATCTCCATTCATGTGGGGGATTGTTGGAAATATGTGAATGGATAGATTTTATTGAAGTTATAATTTGATAAATTATAATTATTAATAAGACCTTAATGTGTTGAATTAAAGACTAAAACTCTTGAGTTTTATGTCTTTGATGAGAGGTCTTTATGTCTTTTAATTAGAGATTTATGTCACTTAATTAGAGTCTTTATGTCTCAAATTAAGTCTCTAATTAAGAAGACTTTTATACATCCATGTTCTTATATAATGGTAGACTTTGTGCTTCATTTGGAGATGTAGATGTAGAAAAAAAAATACTTACACACATAACCGAACATATGTACTCGGATACATTGATCGATTGCTGCAGCAAAACTTTTAGAAGCAGTCTTGTTCCGGTTTCTTTCAGGCAAGTGGGATAGTCCGGCAGTGCACCATCGCCACTGTTTCGAACCGGTGTACCCTGGGAACAGACGAAGAATCTGTTTAAGGGAATTGTGTTAAACACAAGCACGGTTCACTTCTATAATTTCGTTTTCTATTATAGTTTATTGCAGCAAGTACAGGGACTCGGAAACACGCGAGCTTCATGTACAAGAGGCGTTGAGGCGACCACAATGTAAGTTTTCTAACAAAAGCTGGCATGTGGCAAGTGGGGTGGAGATTTCCAGTAGTGGCGTGGGGGCAAAGGTGAAGTTGTGGTTGGTTGATAGATTATGAATGGTTGGACCTCTACACGCTACTCTCTCACGCCACCACCATCCCGTGGTTTTTTTGTGAATTCCCCCTCTACTAATGACACATGTGGCTCTGTGTCTCCTTCACCCTAATAACCACACCATGTAGTCTTAACTCTATCGACGTGATAAGAATATATATGTCCACAATCGAACAAGAAATATCTTCTGTTGATTTTACTTTATAATAACATAGGCGAGCATCTATGTAGATTAGATCAGGGTACGTTGACATGCCCTCCATGTATGCTTTCAACCTACATTATAGATCTCCCGTTAATAAATTTGGTTAATTGCAAACCACCGGTTTGCCTACTTCATCCCTACACGAGACCCATTACTCATCATTACCTATATGCTCACTTGCAGGGGTTGTAAAAATGGGCTCTGCTTCGAGGAAATTCTTGAACCAATGCAACGACTTGCGGACACAAATGTAGCTTGAAAAACCAGGGTCGTTTATTTTTAGTGCACCGTCACTGTTGAACCGGTGTACTTGGGAACAGACGACGAATCTGTTCAAGAGAATTATGTCAAACACAAGCCCTTTCTTCATGTTTGTTTATTTCAGAAACATCTCCATTTTCGCTGTAAGATATCTAACAATTTCTAATGTTAGGAATTTCCTAATCTGTTGTAGGGAATTGTTAAAAGTTTGAGGTGTTACTCTTGCATTTAAAAAGTGATATTTCATTGGCTCTGTGAACGATGAGATCGTTAAAATATCATTTTATCATTTTTTTTACAAAAGAAGTGTATGAAAGATCATATCGTTTGTTAGCTTTTATTTTGAGAATTTGGTTGATTGATCAGTTTAATGTTTTTGCTGTAAGGGGATTACTTTTTTTTATCTATCTGTTAATTGTGTCTGTTCTCGAACATGGTATATTAAAGATGCATAATGACATGTTTTCTTGGAAGGGAAGATATTGCATACAAAGGAAATTTTGAGACTGTAATTAATAGACCGTATATATTTATGTTATAGATAGAGTGTTCAAATGTATTTTGAATGTAATTATCTTCTCTTAAAATAGGAGATTATGTTGTACACCTATATAGGTTTGCTTAATCAATCAATGAGAATGATCTTGAAAATTAATAATCTTACATGGTATCAGCCTTGATCCCTTAACCTATTGCTTCCCTTTTCTGCCGCCACCACCCTTCCCTTCGCAGTTCTTCTTCTTCAATGGCCGATAACAGACTCCACCCTGCAGTCACTGTTACTAACATCAAAGCATACATACCTGTCATCCTTGACAATGAAGCTTCGGACTATAACCTCTGGTCCGAATTGTTTCGTATTCACTGCACCGCTTTCCTCGTTTCTGACCACCTTGCTCCTGTCCACCACCCCCAGCCGCCACAACCAGCACCGACAAACCTGCCGCCCCTCCGGCTCCTGACTCCTGGGAACGATTGGACGCCGTCGTCCTTCAATGGATTTACGGCACAATCTCCCCGGGTCTCCTCAAACCGAAACGTACCACTGCGTATGACGCGTGGACGACCATTGAATCCCTATTTCAAGATAAAAAGGCCACTCGTGCCTTGTTCCTCAAACAAAATTCTCGAACACCCGCCTGGAGAACTTCACCTCCATGACAGCCTACTGTCAGGAAATTAAGTCTTGGCTGACCAACTGGCCGGAGTCGATGCCCCTGTCGACGAACAAGACCACGTTCTCCAAACCCTTGCCGGCCTAACCGAGCAATATGAGACTGTTGGAACCATCCTCCAGAACACCAAGCCTTTACCTTCCTTCTTTGAGGTGCGTTCTCAATTGTGTATGAATGAGACCACCAAGGCCAACCAGGCTAGTCATTCGGCTAACCAGGCTGCCACCGCCCTCATTACCCAGACCCGAACCACCTCCACCACACCCGCCGCCACCACTCCCTCATCTAACCCTAACCCTAACCGGAACCAGACCTCCGGCCGTCCCAAGGGACAGGGGCGCCGGCGTCCGGCTTCCAACAACCAGACCCGCAATCGCTCGTCTTCCTTCTCTCCACAGCCCACTCACCCTTACATTTGTGTTTCCCAATCTTGGCACACAACCAGTGGACTCACCTTTTCAATCAGGCCCAACACACTACTCAACCAAATCCCTCCTCTTCGGCCCAATTCCCACCCCCATGCCCCTACCCCTCTAACCGGCCCACTAGTGGCCAAGGTATTCTTGGGCCCGGCCCTGCTCAGGCCCATCTGGCTGCTTACTCTCCAACTCCAACAGATATTGCTCAGGCACTCTACACCCTCTCGCTGAACCAGCCAACCGACCCGGTGGGTTACATGGACACAGGTGCATCCGGACATATGGAACAACCAGGTATTCTCTCCCCGTCTATTTTTAATTCTAGCACTAATAAACAAATTATAGTTGGAAATGGCACAACCATACCGGTTGTTGGTCAAGGCAATAAAACCTTACCGCACCCTTTCCACCCTTCAAACTTAACAATGTCCTATATGCCCCTAACCTTATCAAAAATCTAATATCCGTTCGTCGCCTCACAACGGATAATTTACTGTCCATAGAATTTGACCCATTTGGTTTTCTTGTGAAGGATCTCAAGACCAGGGCACCTATCCTACGATGCAATAGCTCGGGAGACCTCTACCCCTTGACAACCAACTTTATCAAGCCCTCCCAGAAACCCGTTGCTCTCACTGCTACCACTCAAGATCGTTGGCACCAACGCCTTGGGCACCCGGGCAACAATTTATTGCATTCGTTAAAGTCTTGTTCCTTTATTAAGTTTAATAAACCTACTACTACGCTTTGTCAATCATGTATTTTTGGCAAAAGTGTAAAATTTCCTTTTTCTGATTCTATTAATAAAACTTTGTTGCCTTTTGATATTATCCATAGTGATTTGTGGACATCTCCAGTTATTAGTACCGGTGGACACCGTTATTACATTTTATTTGTTGATGACCATACTGATTTCTTATGGACCTACCCACTGGCCAACAAATCCCATGTGTACTCCACCTTTGTCACATTTTATAATTATGTCCATACCCAATTTGAAAGAAAAATTAAACAGTTTCAATGTGACAACGGCACTGAATACACTAATAATAACTTTAAACAATTTTGCCACTCAAATGGCATGCAGTTTCACTTTTCCTGTCCCCACACTTCCCCTCAAAACGGGAAAGCGGAGCGCACCATCCGCACCCTAAATAATATGATCCGAACCCTACTCGCCCAGGCCTCCCTCCCACCTTCCTATTAGCATCACGCCTTGGAGACCGCCACCTACCTACTTAACATTTTACCCAAAAAGAACCATAACTTCCTCACCCCAACCACCCTTCTCTACCATGCATACCCGACCTATGACCACCTACGGGTCTTTGGTTGCCTTTGCTACCCTCTCCTCCCATCTACTTCAATCCATAAACTTGCACATCGTTCCAGACCATGTGTATTCCTCGGCTATCCCACGAACCATCGTGGTTATAAATGTTATGATTAAAATTCTAAACAAACATTTATTTCCCGACATGTTCAATTCGAGGAATCCATTTTCCCCTACTCCATTCAACAACCAACCACACCCGCCTCTTATAATTTCCTATTTCACAATATTTCTCCCCTACTTTGGCCCTCTGTCCGAACACCCACTCCACCACCTCAACCTCCGACACCACCGGCTCACCTCCTGCCTCACCCCAGTCACAAAATACCCCACCGCCTACTGCCCCTCAGCCCACCAGCCCGGTCCCCACACCTGGCCCAATCTCATCACCCCTACCCGGCCCAATAACCCCACCCTTCAAACTTACACTCGCCGGCCCAAATTACCCCCTAACTCCCAACCCGTTTCACAGGCCCAACAGCCCCCCTCCACTACTCCGGCCCACACCACCAATACCACCGCTATCCCTCCAGCCCCCTCCTCACCAGCCCAACCCATCCCAAGCCACACCCAGAACCGCACCATGCGCACCCGCGCTATGGCTGGCATCTCTAAACCTAAAATACCCTTTAACCTACACACTGCTACCATTGCACCCATACCCAAATCACCTCACCTTGCCTTGTCCAGCCCCGAATGGCATGCTGACATGACCAACGAATTTAGTGCTTTAATTAAAAACAAGACCTGGGAGTTGGTACCTCGCTCCCCGGATATGAATGTTATTAGATGTATGTGGTTATTTAAACACAAATTCAGGTCGGACGGCTCGCTTGAACGGTACAAAGCGAGATTGGTTTGTGACGGTCGCAGTCAACAGGTTGGCATTGATTGTGGTGAAACTTTCAGCCCGGTGGTAAACCCACCACCATTCGGACAGTTCTTACTTTGGCCATCTCTCAGGGGTGGCCCATTCACCAGTTGGACGTTACCAATGCGTTCCTTCATGGTCATCTACAGGAGACTGTATACATGCATCAGCCCATGGGTTTCGTCATCGCGATTTTCCTGATTATGTTTGTCGCCTAAAGAAGTCTCTTTGCGGCCTCAAACAAGCACCCAGAGCTTGGTATCAACGTTTCACTGACTTTGTGTTATTGCAGGGGTTCACTCAGTGTAAATCGGATAACTCGTTATTTATTTACAATCAGGGCCGCGACATTGCATACCTACTCCTTTATGTAGATGATATTATCTTGGCCACCTCTTCTGACGCTCTTCGTCAGTCTCTCATGACTACTCTTGCAGGGGAATTTGCTATGAAAGACTTGGGGCCGCTTACCTACTTCCTTGGCATCTCCGTTCAAAAGTCAAGACAATACTTTATTTCTCTCTCAGCAAGCTTATGCCAAGGACATTATTCATCGAGCAGGAATGGACTCTTGTAAACCTGCCGCAACTCCCGTTGATACTCAGCAGAAACTTGGCAGTCAACCTGACTCCTTATATGATGATTCGTCTACTTTTCGTAGTCTTGCAGGAGCTTTGCAGTATCTCACCTTCACTCGCCCTGATATCACATATGCGGTTCAACAGGTGTGTATGTATATGCATGCCCCCGGTACGGCGCATTGGAATGCTCTAAAACGTTATCATTCGGTATCTTCAGGGCACCTCAGACTATGGTCTTCACCTTCGCGCATCGCCTACTCTCACTCTTCGGGCATACACCGATGCAGACTGGGCTGGATGCCCCGACACCCGTCGTTCTACTTCGGCTACTGTGTTTATCTTGGTGACAACCTGTCTCATGGTCGTCCAAACGCCAGTCTACCATCTCTCGTTCCAGCGCGGAGGCTGAGTACCGCGGAGTTGCCAATGTCGTTGCAGAAATATGTTGGCTTCGGAATTTGCTGCTTGAACTTCATCGCCCACTTTCCAAAGCTTCTCTGGTTTACTGTGACAACATTAGTGCAATCTACCTCTCCAACAACCCGGTTCAACATCAACGGACGAAACACATCGAGCTTGATATACATTTTGTTCGTGAGCATGTTCAGAAAGGCCTTGTTCGTATTCTACATGTTCCGTCTCGCTCTCAAGTGGCTGACATCTTCACCAAAGGTCTTCCCCGGGTCCTCTTTGATGATTTTCGCTCCAGTCTAAGCATCCGTTCTCCTCCCGCTTCGACTGCGGGGGTGTAATAGACCGTATATATTTATGTTATAGATAGAGTGTTTAAATGTATTTTGAATGTAATTATCTTCTCCAAAAATAGGAGATTATGTTGTACACCTATATAGGTTTGCTTAATCAATCAATGAGAATGATCTTGAAAATTAATAATCTTACAGTAATGATAATGGTGTATGTTGTTTTGTGCTTTCTTTCTCTCAGATATATGTACAGATGAAGTTTTCATGCCAAACCGAGAAAGAATTGAAAAGCATGATGCCACATATAACTGAAAGTAAGTTCATGAGTAATTCTATATATTAAGAGGTTAATTTAGATTGTTATTTATTTTTGAAATATGTAAAAGATAGTTGAACAAACACTGATCTAAATATGCTTAAATAAATAAGAGAATGAAGAGATATTCATTATAAATGATCTAGGCTATTATAAGATGACTGGATGAATGTAAATAGACAAGTATTCTATAATGTTTCTGTCAATACCACAAGTAGCTTAAGTGTGTTTTTTATATGAGAATGAGACCCTTTCTCATTAGGAGGAAGGGGTATTTATAGTGATAGTTGACTCATGCTCATTGGCTCCTCGTGGAATGACAGCTTATTCATGCGGGCCCCACGGCTGACGACCGTTAGGAATTTCAGGGGAATATTGCATTGTCCTCTCTCATTGGTTGGTTGTCCCTTTCACCCGTTCTTGTTGCCAGGCAAGAGTCATGGAGCAGTGAATTCTCTTCTTTGATTGGTTAGATGTCCCTTTTCATTATCTATTGCAGCGGCAAATCCTAGGTGGCGCGCAGGGCCCATAGAAGCTTCCTGTGGTTATTCTTAGGGTTGATGTGTATCTATAAGCTATGCCGCGCAGGTACGTATCTCTTCAATAGTTAAAAACACAAAGGTAACGCGATTATGATTACGAGTTATGACTCTATGAGTAAGATTTGGGTTATAATTATGATAATTGTTGATTTAGGTTAAGGATTTGTTGGACAAATAGTTGAAGCTGCTTCCCCACTCTAAAAAATTGTTATTAAAGAAAGATTTGTTACAGCAATGGGCCTTGATACTAAAAGCACTACACAAAAGCTTTCTGGTGGCAAATGCTTAAGTGCTATTCATGTACCTTTGCTCCACTACTTTGGTAAAAACCAATCTTTACATCTCATATTTCCTTTTTTATCAAAGTTTCTCTATATATTAAATTAACAATTAGGTCCATATATGGCCCTAGTATGCTCCACCTTTAACCTTACTAATGAGATTGTCTTGCTGATAGAATCTCAACCCGACATGCTAATGGGGTTCCCGTGATGTGGTTGTGCACCAATCGCCTGAAAATCCAAGAAAGTTTGTTCACAAAAGAATTAGTGGAGTGCAAGGTGACAGTGTCACCTATTTATGGACCCCGGACATAGTGATGGCACCGAGACACTTCTGTATGATTGATCTACATTCAAATTATCTTTTACTGTTTTGATTATGGGTTTGTATGATTAATCAACTTTTTAATAATTGGTTAGCATTGTATATATGTAAGTTCCAAACGGCAATGTTTGGGTT